>JXPH01009638.1:13273-28996 GCA_001014845.1 Mochlonyx cinctipes | reverse complement strand
AGTCTGCGGTTTCAGTGGGAGCATAGCACTTTAAACANCCAAGTCTGCGGTTTCAGTGGGAGCATAGCACTTTAAACAACATAGTTTATAAATAAATTGTGGAATCCAAAAGAGTGTATTTTTATTTGAATTGATTAAAGATTCCACAGAGTTCAATTACGAAAAAGAGTTTCTTGATTTATTTATCAATCATTGATAGATTCTAGAAACAGTTTCTAAAATTGGTAGAATCTGTTTCTAGAATCCATCAATGGTTGATAAATAAATATGTTCTTTCGAAAAAGTGTGCATACAAGTGTATCACTAACATAATAAGTTTTAGGATCTAAAAACTAATTGATCGAAATCAGTGAAAATAAATAAATTCTAGCAAAATATCACTTGATTCGATCAACGAGTTGATAGAATCTATCAACATGCTGAAGAATCTATCATTTTGCTTCTAAACTGCTACTATTTAATTTCTTGAATCTATCAACCATTGTTAGAATCAACTGTTTTCTTTTTATAAAACCCTACGGGAAATTTGACTGCTTCCTCACATATTCCTATCTGGTAGGAAATCGTGAATATTCCATACATTATTTTAGTGACCTAACGGCTTCCTCATGGCTAAAAATTAAACAATCCATGAGGAAAACACGAGAACACGACAGTAACCCATGAAAATTCCATACATATTTTAACGTCCTTACGACATCCTCACGTTTGCATTTTTAAAGTTCATCATAGCTTCCTCATGACTTCGTCACGTTTTTGAAGCTAAAATAAGAAATTCAAAATAAATTCAATAGTTTTTGAAAATATCAATAATTTTAATCTAAACTTGGTACCATTGCTTAATTTTTGCAGTTATGCTTAAAATTATTTAATCTAATCATATCCGTGAGGATATCTGTAGGAAGCCTGGAAGACGCCTGGAGGACGCCTGGAGGATGTTCTCACGTCTTAATTTACCGTAGGAAATCTAGAAACTTTTGCTCAAATCTAGAAACGCGTTTATAGGGTCTAAATCGATGGTTATAGTTTCAGATTTAGTTCTAGAGCTAGAAGAAGAATTTTCTTCACGTATACCACGAGAACTTCCAAGTTCTAGAAATTGGAATGAGCTAAAATTGGTTACATAAGATTTTTTCACATATCCCAAAACAGTTCTTCCCTATATTTGAGAAAATATAAGATGTTCCAAATATCAAACTTTTTTGGATAACCCTTTACAGATTCAAACTTCTCTTGTTAAGAAAAGTTTCCAATATTAAAGAATGAGGCATCGAAAGAAAGTCACATAATCCACTTTGTAGTTTCCTTCTCTTTCCTGTTATTGGAGAAGAAGAAATTAAATTGCATTTCTAAATGTCAATTCAATCATTTTCGTATATGTGGAATATCAATTTAAAAATTACTTTCTGCACAAACGGGAGTACTACGGTTTTCCGAATCACAGTTGCCCGGTACGTTTGTCCGAAGCTCATTTGCCCGAATGGTATGTTTGCACGAAAAAAATAATTTCACCGCGGCGAAAGGACTTGATACAAGAAATTTTTCAAATTTGTAACGAAAATGCTTTTCTTTTTTATAAAAGAAATCCATGGTAGTTTGGAAGTACTGAAGCCGCGGCGGTGAAGGACTTCCAAACTACCATAGATTTCTTTTGTAAAAATGAAAAATATTTTCAAATTGTACAAAAGAAATCCATGGTAGTTTGGAAGTCCTTTCGCCGCGGCATGGATTTCTTTTATAAAAAAGAAAAGCATTTTCGTTACAAGAAATTTACGGTTCGGGCAAACGTACCATTCGGGCAAACGTACTATTCGGGCAAATGAGCTTCGGGCAAACGTACCATTCGGGCAACTGTGATTCGGACAAACGTACCATTCAGGCAACTGTGATTCAAGCAAGCGTACCATTCGGGCAACCAAGCTTCGGGCAAACGTACCATTTGGGCAACCGTGCTTCGGGCAAACGTACCATTCGGGCAACCGTGATTCGGGCAAAATTTTTCGGGCAACTGTGATTCGGGAACCCGAAGTACTCCCTGCACAAACATAATCTTTTAAGTTAAAACATATGTCTTCAAATGCGGAAAAAGCATGATGGCGGTTTGGTTGTTGTAATTTATATAAAAACGCTCAACTCGTATCAAAAAAATATTAATAATGGAAAAGAAAAAAAAGGAAAGAATTAGAAATATTAAAAAATATCATTTTACATTTAGTGTATGCGGTTACATACAATAGTACATAAAAGACAATTTTTTATAGTGACGAAAAAGGAAATAGGATTTTTTCTGTGAAATTATTATTATTATAATATGAAATGAAATAAGATTTTGTGAACATCAAACAAAAGGCTTCTTAAGAGTACATCACACCTGACTGACTGAAGACACAACAGAACCGAATAATAATGGTGAGGTGGTGGAGAACAAACAAGAAAATTAATCGTAATCAAAAATCAGAATAGAAATCAATTTGGTTTTATGTTTTCTATGGCTATGCTCAAAATTATTATTACGGTTGGTATGCTATGATGAGGAGCTGTACAATTTTATCAGAGACGAAGAATCAGAGAGACATAAATTTAAACATTATTTACCTTGTCATGTTTAATTTGAAACAACTATAAACAAATTCAGAGATTTGTTTTATTTTCAGTTTCGAAATTAAATTTGATGATTTCGAATGGTTTGTGTAAATTGAACAGGTATTTTCCTTGAAGTGAGGAGGGGGCTGAAAATAGTTTTTACTCTTCCAATTTATTATGATTTTTTAAACGTATTTTATGATGTTTTTAGTCATCAAGCGTTCGGGAACCTATAAAATCTGGCCCTGCATAGGGCCACAAAGGAAATAAGAAATTTAAAAGTATATTTTAATTACCTTGCGATGCAGTAAAATTAATGCTATTGCACACATTGCATCCTTTTTTCTTAAATTGATAATGAGTTTTAGTTAAACAAAGTTATTTTTGCGATAATTAACAAACCCCACATTGTGCACTCTTTATTCAAAGAATTTTTTATTGATTGCTATACAGTAAAATTAAAATTATTGCATACAATGCACCCTTTTTTAAATTGATTATGAATTTTACAAAGTTATTTATACCGAAAATTAAAAAATTCCTAAATAATGCACACTTTTTTCAAAGACCTTTTTTATGCAATTTATTTCTATTTCGTCAAAATGTCGTGAGATAATATTTGTTCCTGTTAGGTCAAATGTCCCAAATATTTTTTTTGATTCTACCAAATGTCCAAACGGCCTTTGGCCATATTGCATACCACTAAGTGTACCAAATCTCAAAATGGAGTGCCTCAGAGAGGGAATAGTTTTTCCAATCGCTTTTGCGGCCGAAAATTAAATTTTGAACAGTCATAAATTATCACCACTGACTGTGTTCCTCGGTCATTTGCTTATGTTCTGCTGCAAATAAACCCAGCAATGTGCAGTGCAGACCACAGTGGTGTGGAAGGCATAGCCTATGTAGTCGACATTGGTGGGTTCATTATGCGACAGAACCCAGGATTGACTTTTTGATTGCTCATGTTGTATTTTTTCGCTGTTCATCTCTTATTTTTGGCTGCTTCACTTCGACCGCACAAAATTAAATTTTCGTCTGCTCAATTTTAATTTCAGTCGCTCGTAACTTAATTTTCAGCCGCTCAACTTTAATTTCCGGTCGCATAGTTTAATTTTTGACCGCTCAAAATTAATTTTTGGCTTGCCACTTATAATTTTTGGCCGCTCCTAATTTTGATTATTTTTAACGCATAAAATTTTCCTCTCGCAGTGTTGATGCGATGCGGCTTTGATGGTTTTCGTCGGTACCACCATTAGTTGTTGTTTGAGCTCTAGGACGTAGTTTTATTTAGTTTAATAATAGTGAACTTCAGGACCCAAACCTTTGAGGGTCACGCACTGCTAGTTTGACGTTTGGTAACAACGCTTGAGCTTCAATGCATTGGGTCCTATATCAATTTCAATCTTGATTTCCTTTTAAAAAAAGTTAAAGTATAGTAATAGGTCAACAAATCAAAATTTCCCATTACACTTTTAAAATACGTTTAGGACCTCTAAAAATCATTTGCGATCAAATTTGGATGGAAATTAATTTTAATGAAAAATTGAAATAAATTCTGACGTGACCAAACAAAATGGCTAAAATTTTGATCATTGACATTACTTGTTGACCCAAGGTAGCTCAATTTTGAGCTCAACCGGTCAGAGACCTCTCAACTTTTACCCAACAAGAAAAATGTCTTGTGTTTATCTTTCCAACCCCTCCCCCACCTGTTCGTATCCCACAGCTTCATTTGGTCTCATCTTAATTTTATCATCTTTGTTTCTTCACACACCAACATGAAATATTTATTCAAAATATCAAATATCTCAATAATAAATCAGATGGCTATCTCGTGACTCTCGTATCTCGAGTTTTGTCTCCAAAGAATTCTGTGTGTGATAATAGATGTCTTTTTTGGCTATTTCTCCACAAAACCTACCTACGACATCATATCATACCAGAATGAATAGCATCGTTTCGTTTGGTATATCGGTTTTCATCTTGGATCGTTAACATTTCAGGTTTTAAGTGTTTGGACATGGAAACAAATGGTAATTATTAATTTGAATGTAGCTTTACTGGTGACTATTTGTTTGGAATATTAATTTCATTTCAAAATATTTAATATTTTGTATTTTATTCTTTTATATTCTGTTCGTCTTTTGGGCGAATTAATGACTCAAAATTTCAGTTTTATTGGCAGCTGGATCGTTGCTTCGTTATCAAGATGTTGATTTTGTTGAGTAGAATTATTGTTATATTTTTCGTTTGCATCTACTCAAAATGGTGGTTCTACAGAAGAACAAGATGTTATCATGTTGAGAATGAATAATATTATTTCAACATGGTAGGTTGAAGATTTTTGTTTTTAAATAATGCTTTGGAAGCATTTTATGGTCTTTTAATTCTTTTATTGCTCCTTGTTCCCTGCACAGACACAGGTGCCCACTCAAATTGTGAATGCTTGTTTTAAATATTGAACATATTTTTTACCCACAAAGTATTTAAAACTTTAAAATTCATCAACTTTTTAAAAAACTAGAAAAGATGAAACTTTTAAGAAATTTTTTAAAATATATTTTTCGTTGAATTTTTATAAATTATCTGTTTCTCTTCAAAAGTTTCATTGGTGTTGCGGCGTGGTGCTGATGCCACATGCCACACAGTTGGTCAAACAATTGATCTATTGAAGCGGAAGTTCGGTAATCGTGTAATCTCGACAAATGGTCCGGTTGAATTACCATCTCGCTCATGCGATTTAACGCCTTTGGATTTCTATTTATGGGGCTACGTTAAGCCGTTGCTTTATGCCAACCAGCCAAAAAGGTTAGAGGAGCTCAGGAACAATATCGAACGTGAAATTGACAATGATTCAGCCGATGTGTGGAAGAGTGATGGAAAATTGGCTCCAAAGAATCGATCGCTGCAAAAGTGGTCGTGGTGCTCATATAAACGAAATCTAATTCCATTCTTAAATATAACACGTGTACTGCACCTTGAATAAATTTCAGCTCGATATCTCAATTATTCTGAGCTTTATTTAAATACAAAATTGTTATGCCTTGTGACGTGACGTAATAGCAACCGCAAGGGACCGAAGGAGATGGAATAGGACTATTGATCAGCTACGTCCCGTTAGGGCACCATAGGTCCTTAAGTAAGTATGTTAAGCAATACTAATTTGTATTAGTAAGTTAAGTACACATTTTTGTATTTTAGTAAGTTACTTACACTGAAGACCATTATATTGATCGAGAATAGTCCACAGAAAATGGTGTAGGAAAAACTCTTTGGGACGCTTAACCTATGATGTTGTTAAAACAATCTCGTTAAGACAGAAAGTTTGAGTTCATCTAAAGTGATCCAAAACACAGGATTAAGTTTGGCATAAAATTATCAACACAATAGATTCTGGTACTTAGGTACCGTAAAAAAAAATTTGGAACCTATTGAAATACGTTCAAACTTGATTTTGTGGACCTGTACACTTCAAAACTCTGACAAAAGCAACCGAGTATGAAATTGGGTCTAAGCTCCTTTATTTTTCTAAATGCAATAATTAATATTGTATTCATATTCAATACAGAAAGCATAAGGATTCACTCAGAAAGAATAAACAAGAGGTGTTAGCTCTTTTGGTTTAGGAATAAAAAGATTGCAAAGTCAAAATACAAGGAAAACGTTTCAAATAGACTGACTTCTGGATCTTTGTAACATTAACTTTCTAGTGGGCTCTGAGCTCCTACCTGGTTAATTTAAGGAAATATCTGTATTTATTTATATTCCACATTCCATTTTTGGCGCAACCTTTTGTCTCTTGAAAACACCCTTGTTCGTATTTTCTTTTCTGCATACCTCCTATGATCCAATAAAAACATGTCCCAGTCCAAAAATCATAAAAATGACCAAAAATATGTTCGTCACTTTTAATAAACATAAAAAATCATTAAAATTTACGACAGGTTATGTTGTAAAACACTAAATTTTCAAATCAATACATAGCAGAATTGTCCGAATCCTTATTTTTGATTGCAAATTAAGAATAAAATCCATAAAATATTGCTGTTTTGGACTGTTAAATTAAATTGAACATAACTTTTTTCCTTCAACCTTCATTTGTTTTATAATGCCAATTCCAATCGTAAAAAGCATGCACTTTTATGTCTTATGTTTCATATTATTCAGCATAAAATTTATTTTCTTTTAATTTTTATGTGTTTCTGTAGATGATGGTGTCCAAAATCTCCGTTTTGAAACATTTTACCATTTTTAATACACAGGAAAAAAACTGAAGACAGTTTACGGTAAATTTGTTAGTAATTAGGGGTTCGCAAATTATATGTAACATTAGTGCCCCATTAGTACTGATTAGTACCACTCAAAATATAATTAATACCTCGACCGGATTACTGTCATCAAAACTCCCGCTTGCTAAGTGACTTTCAATTTTGCAACATTCCGTTTTACTTTCTTTCTCCCATCATATCTATAGATAGAAAAGAACACACTAAATAATATTAACTATTTTCAGGTCAATTTTGATGTTAATACGTTCAGGATTTTCAAAAACCTCGAGTACAACTTAAATATTTAAAATTTGCGAAATTTTCAATCGATTTAGCTGAAAACAACAACAAAAGTAAGGCCAAGTTCGTTAATGGGTCAAATCAGGGCACAAGATCTGGGGGCTCCATACAAACGCACCAAAATTTTCTAGAAATCCTGTGTTCTATTTGGTCGAAATGAGCTCAAATTTGGAACGAAATCTTGTGGTAAGTACCCAAGGTGGGTACTTACCACAAGATACCCAAGTACAGTTCCTAAAAAAAATTTACGCTAAGACATCGGTATCTGAGGGCTCCTAGGAGGAACTTCCAAAATTCTTAAATTCTATTGATAGGAATGAGCTTAAATTTGGAATATAAGCACGGCCATGCATAAAGCGGTTTCTCAAAAAGCTCCCCTCTAAAATCTTTAAATATTACCCAATTTTCTCAATCCAGGGCTTAAAGCTCTCAGGACGTGATTACGCCTCCAACGATATCCTTGTTGTGAAGCATGAATTGAACGGATTTTGAACTTTTTGGGAAACCATGGCCTTGAATATAAGCCATTGATCAAAATCCAAAAATAGTTTCTAAAAAAGTTTTTTGCAGGTGCATCGGGATCTAAGGACTCCTAGGTTCCAGGAACTATCAGGATTCTTGAGTTCTAGTGATCGAAATGAGCTCAAATTTGGAATATAAACTTTTGGTAGTGCTCAATGTTGACCAATGTTGNGGGGTGCTGTTGACCAATGTTGAAGATCAGTTGCGTAGGTGGCGTGAGCCCTTTTCAGAAGTGTTAAAACTGCAACGAGACAGCTTCCGATTAGAATAGGTCCACCTACATTAACCGAGATAATTACCTCCATCCGATCTTTAAAGAATGGCAAAGCAACTGGAGTAGATAATATCACTGCTGAGGTTCTGAAAGCGGATATTAACCTCGTTGCGGTGACTCTCCATCCACTTTTTCAAAAAATTTGGGAGTAAGAGTCATTTCTCCAGGAGTGACAAGAGGGCATTGTTGTGAAATTGCCGAAGTGTGGCATTAATATCCTTTGCGTCGTAATGAAAGTGTTTTCTAGAATAATTCTGGATCATATAGTAGAGACGATACACAAATTACTATGTCCTGAACAAGCAGATTTAAAAGTCCAGAAGTCCTGCATCGATCGAATCAACACCTTACGAATTATCATAGAGCAAACAGTCGTGATGCGCTTCCCATTGTATCTCCTGTGCATTGATTACGAAAAAGCATTCAATTCCTTAGAAAATGCATATGGGCTGAATTGAAAAACTTGGACGTAGCCAACAAAATAATATCACTGATACGCAAAAGTTATGAGGGTTTTAAATGTAGAGTATACTTCACGACGCCAACTTGTCTGAACCCTTTGAGATACTTTCGGGTGTCAGAAAAGGCTATTTGTTGTGGCCGCTGCTGTTTCTTGTCGTTCTAGATGGAGTGACGATACGAGCAACAAAAAACAAGAAACGAGTAATCATATGGAACCCTCTCATACCACGACAGAGATTGAAGTCACTAGATTTTGCTGACGATAAATGTGAGCTAGCACATAAGTTAGTGGACATGCAACATAAAGTGAATGACGTAGAACGAGAGTCTGCAAAACGAAAGAAATGCGCATAAATGCAAACTTCAATTTTCCTCCAATGCTCGATAACAACCCCATAGAGCAAGTAACGCAATTTCAGTACCTGGGGAGTTTTGTATTTGCGTACTGTCTGTACAGTTATATGGTTGTAAGGCCTGGCTCATTACAGAGGATATAACATGAAATNGTAACGCAATTTCAGTACCTGGGGAGTTTTGTATTTGCGTACTGTCTGTACAGTTATATGGTTGTAAGGCCTGGCTCATTACAGAGGATATAACATGAAATATACAAGTCTTCGTCAACCGTTGTTTTCACAAAACCTTACACATCTTTTGGCCACGCCACATTACCAATACAGAACAAAAAGATATCAATCTTGAGATACATAATATAAAATTTGGTTCAATTGGGCACACTCTCAGGAAAAGTCCCGAAGAAGTTTAGTACTTGTGGACAACCCACAAGGTGGCAGAAGAAGACGACGACCAAAAAACACCTGGCATCGCTTAACGCTTGCGGAAGCTAATGCTTGAGCAGTTCAGAGTGGAAGCTCTTCGTTTAACAGTACATGGTGACTTTTTATTGATGGCCTATGCTCTTAGCAGTTCAGTATCACCGTTGTATAATGCAAAAAGTAAAGTAAGCAAGTGCGCAAGAACAGTTTCTCTACTAAATTTAGGATAATATCATACATTTCTGGTGCTTCTGATTATCAAATACTTGGATAACTCTGTAAATACTTTTCCGATCCTCTTCAAAATTATATGAGTTTTGTCCGAATCTTAATCGAGTTCCTATCATAAATTATACAATAAATAAAGAAAAGCTTGTGTTACCCACTTTTCAAGTTTTATAGTTTTGTATTTCAAATTCAAAAATTAATAATTATTATGAATTATTTAAGCTAAAGTATTGTGGGTGGCCAAAGAGTTGAATAAAAAGTCCATTAAAAGCAAAAATATAAATCCCACATTAAAGTCATTTGCAAATAAAAATTTCATTTCTCACTGCCTAACGCAATGACTCAAAATTAGTTATTAATTTATGGAAAACTGTTTAAATAGTTAAGAAGGTGCTTTTTTAACAAAAAGTCTAAAGCTGACAACGACAAGAGAAACAACTTAAAACACGGCGCCACAATTACGTTTTAAGTTAAAGTAAATGTATTTAGTCTTTTGCTGCATTTGCATGGTCTGTTAAAAATGCTTTATACATCATACTCTTACTTAAGATTTAGAATAAGAATAAATAAATTAAAAATAGTAGAAAATTAAAAGGAAAAATTGGTGGGACGGCGTAAAGTTGTGAAGGGATGGGAAGGAAAGATGGAAGAAGCACAATTTTTTTCTTAGCAGCAATTTAATCTTCAAGTGAATTATAAACATGTCATCGTGGTAATTTTTAATGGTTTATTTCTTTTTTTATAGCACTTCTTCTTCCAATTTTCCTACATTTTATGCGCTTGATAGCTGTGTGAATTTTATTTTTACTATATCGATTCTTGAGGCTACAATCTGTTGAATCGCCCCCACGTTCAGGTTTTTATTCACATATGCTTCACATTATTATCTCCATTTTCATAGCGATAAATTTATTGGATTAATATTAGTCATAATTTTTTTTTTCTCTTGCTTCGGGTAATTAATATAACATATGAAAACACTAAGATTTTATAGTGGAGCGTATGGTGTTGGTGGTAATGGACGTAATAGAGTGTTGACAGGTCAAACACTGCGGATAACAAATAATCATAAAGAAAATTCAAAAAGACTCATAAAAATGTAATATTATTCAAAATAAGAATATCTATTTCAATACTCCAGACTGACGAAGTGGCTCGATTATTAGAGCATCTGCCTATCAACCACAAGGGTAAGGGTTCAAATCCGAACCGTGACGATTGAATTAACTTGCGATTTTCATCGTTGTCGAAAAGTGAAATTGCTTTGTGTGCACTATTATTAATAAATAATAGGGTAAACAAGGTGATTTCCGACATGTATCGTTAGAGCCATGCTATCAGAAAATCTACTTACTTACTTACTTTTCGCCTTATCCAGCGGTGATGCTGAACTGCCTGTAAGAGCATAGGCCATCAATAAAAATCCACCATCTTGTATGGCGGAGTGCCATTTGCTTCAAGTCCAATATATTTTAAAACGAAGGGCTATCACTTTGAACTGCCCAAGCCTTAGCTTTTGCCAGCATTGAGTAATGCCAGGTGTTTTTTGGTCGTTCTCTTCTTCTTCTTGTGGTTTGTACACAAGTGCTTGGTGATAACCTACCAAACCAACCAAATATTCTCCTACGTATCCCAATATTGATATCCTTCTATACAATTCTTTGCCACAATTCTCCATTGGTAATGCTGTGCGGCCAAAAGATACGTAAGATTTTGTCAAGACAACGGTTGACTAACACTTGTATTTTTCATTGCATGTCCTCTGTAACGATCCAGGTCTCACAACAATATAATTACAGACAGTACGCATGATCTAAATATGTTGATTTTGGTTCTTGTGCTATAGATTGAAGAGTGCCATATATGATTAAGGACGATGAATGCACCTTTTTTCATCCTGGTTTCAACATCTTTAGCTATACTTCATGTGGACTATTGGGAGTACCCTCAGTGGGACCGACCATCAATTTCTTAAATTTAAATATTTTTAACCGTTTTTTTTTCTATTTTCTTCATTGCTTCATTTAGTAACTGCATTACATTTCCATTAAATTTAATTTTTCAATTGGTTTTGTGCAATGAATTTCTTGGAATTTGTGATGAACTGATTTAAGCGTGTACACTAGGGTGGTCCTTATTTAGGTCACTTTTGGAGTTCCAATAGGATACCCCGCAAAAAATTTCATTTGGGTCTAGAAAAATGCCAAAAAAATTGGAATCCTAGTTGAAAAAACTTTTAAAGTGCTACCACTCCGATTTCATATTTTTATGGACGGTGTAGGACTTACCATTTGAGAGATATAGCACGTCAAAGTTGAAGGTGGATGACTTTTATTCACCCAAACTTTGATTCACCATAGCTGTAGTACTAGAAGAACTCGAGTTACAACAATTTTTTTTCTTCAAATTCAACAGCAAAAACTTCAAAAGCAACTGGACCCATCTACTAATCTGTCTATATGCTTACTATCAATGGCAACTCTGGCCCCATATTAAGTCCAGCTCATCTTTGGATTACAAATTTTTCGTTTTAAAAAATAATTAAATTTTATGCGTTCTTTCAAACCTATCATCATAATATTTTGGGTTTTTATTGTAGTAAATGCGCTAAAACTATTGCGCCAGTATCGAAGACTGCAACGAACGAACGAACGAACGAACGGAAAATTTATTTGGATAAAAAAATTATAACTAAAATTAAAAATCAAACATTGATTTTGAGCCCAATCGGACAAAGCTCGTATGGGCTCCCATACAAATCAGGCAATTGTGAGTTTATAGTAAATCCGCTGGGACAAGATAACTCAAAAACGTGAAATCTTATTGGTCTCAAATTTTGGCGATTTTTTTTTCAATAGTTCAATGTGCCCAGTTGATTTTGAACAAAGGCGTCGGTGGGCTCCCGTACAAAAGATTGCAATTTTACAGATACAATCGTTATAAATCGGACATTTATTAAACAAATCTTTTGATGTTTCGGTCATGAACATTAATAAAATCCTCCGCCAATTTTGAGTCCAATCGCAAAAAGGCTTCAATACAAATGTACGTAATTTTGTCGAGAAAATCACTACAAATCGTACAATTATCAATCAAATCTTTTGAAATTTTGGATAATATAATAATAAGGCGTATTAGTACACTATTGAGACCAAACAAATGCTCATATTTCAGAGAACTTTCTAGGTATTACTAGATGTGGACTTACAGCTTATAGCGGATTCCGTACCACCACAACTTTAATGTTAATGCTAATGAGTTACCAGTTCATTAAGCCCATCAAGGTGTGTTCAATTTTTGCTGCAAGGAAACTGGATATGAATATCAATTAATACTTTTCTTATTCCTTCCAATTTTACGCTCACCCGGCCAAAGGCTTCGGTGGACTCCCATACAAATTTTCGTAATTTTATGGAAATAATCTCTATGAATCCAATATTTATTAATCTTTTGAAATTTTGTCCAAGTTTATTGATTGATACCCATTTTATGCCTACACATTTTTAGCTCAATCGGGCAAAGGGTTATTTGGGCTCCCACTCCAAATTGACATTTTTATACCAAAAATGATGAATTTTTATAATGAAACGGAGCGACGTCATCAATAATCAGTATGTCCCCCCTCATTCCACTCCTAATTAGCCGGAGCTCCGTTTGGAGCGGAGGCATGAAAAAAAATTAAGTTAAAGTCGTGGTGCCAAATTGGCCAGCTTCTTTTAAATTATATTACTGAATTTCTGCTGCCCATATGTCTGATTTGCTACCAATTCAACCAAATTTGATGCCCAAAATTGTTGTTCCATTGGATTGGAAAAAGTCAATTTTATATATAGCCAAAAAGTCATGAAGTATGACTTTTACAGGCACCATAAAATCGAAACGACAAAATCCTAATCACTAAACGGAATCGAAATTAAAGCGAAAACTTGTAAAATCATAAAAATAAAATCCAGGATCGTAAATTATTTTCGTGTCCTTTTATTTTTCCTCTACCTGCTCTTCGCTTTTATCCCTTGAAGCTGAAGGATCTTCTTCTTCGCTCTACCATAAAATTCAATTAACGCAGAGACATTCCTCTTTCTGTTATCCTTCACTGGCCATAAAATTTATTTATTTTGATTTTTTGGAAATAAGTCAGAAGGATAACAACAGAAAAGAGGATTTTGTAACTGTTTATTTATTGGATTTTAATGTTTATTTTATTGTGTCCACAGACGAGAGGTATATAAAGATGCGACTATAGTGGACATTTTATTTTCCAGTCATGTACGCCAAATATTTAATTGGAGCGATCGGAGCAAATTGTATGCAGAAAATGGCAATAAACAATCAAGCTCCACACAAAACACAAACTGTTTATTTGCGAATAATGACGTGACATGGTTATTCTGAATAATTTGCAACCCCTTTCTGGTCGAGGAAATTGAATTTTATTGTACGTTACTTTACTTTAATTGCAAAATATTGGTTTTAAGAGGGGGTTTTAAATTAAATAAATTTTTAATGCACTTCCTTAGCAACAATGTATTGTGCCCTTATTTATAACCTTAGCCCCGAACCCCATCCAACCACACCTTATGCCCAACAACTACACAGAAAAATAAAAATACTGAAATTTTTAGATAGTGTATCGAAAAAAATATTCTAATTATAAGTTAAAATTACTAATAATAATAGTTAATAAATCTTAAAATACATACATACTGTTAACTGAAATCAATAGTTCGAAACATGATTTATATTCAAAATGCATAAATACAAATTTCAGTTCATCTATACAGCCAATTTAAAATACTGAAGTTTTTAGACAATGAAAAATATAAATAATAGTTAATTAATTAAAAAAACAGTAATATTATGTTAACTGAAGTTAATAGTTTGGAACACGATTTTTATTCAAAACGCGAAATTACAACTTTTAGTTGACCTAGCAATCCAATGTATATCAATCTAAGGTAAAATTAGTTTTTAGATCATGTATCTAAAATTTTCAATTAAAGGTCGTTAACTGAAATTTTCGATGAAAGCAGTGAACTAATATAATCAGTGGGTGAGGTTTAGTCCTGTTGTCAGATAAATGATCTTACTTTCAGTTTCCAAAATTTTCTGTAATCTATCCAATGTTTATCAAACTAAGGTAAGATTAGTTTTTAGATGATTTATCTAAAATTTTCAGTTAAAGGCGGTTAACTGAAATTTTAGATCAAAGCAGTGAACTAATAAAATCAGTGGGAGAGGTTTTGTTCTGTTTTCAGATAAATGATCTTATTTTCAGTTTCCAAAACTTTCTGTGTACATTTTTTTCTGATGAGCTCACGTAGAATCTTACCTTTAATAAAATTTCATCAATTTCCCTCGCATTACTCACCTTACATCACCTCACACTCACCTCATCGCCACATACAATATTTATCGGAGGATATCAAGTATCATAAGATCCAAGTTATGCGTCTTTCTTTCTCTATCCATAATATTTTTCCCAAATACATAATGCGCAAAATTAATATAATATATAGATATATATCCTCTCCCCAAAATCTCCCATGAAACATGAACATTGAACATGAGATGTGTAATTTATTCCCTTAATATATCTTAGATGGATAGATTAATCTAAATTGATATTAAATAACTTCATCATTTTCAATTTATCCGCCATTTTAGTCCGGGTACAGTCTTTTCAATCAGCCTGGATTATCTGTCGATCGAGCGAAAAGATGAAGACGTTGCTGCTGCTACTTTTCCAATAAAAATATTTAAATTTATAATCCTTGGATCTACATCAAAATCACATACGAGACTTTCAAAGTTTGTTTTACCAAGGATTAATTTTGTTTACGATTATTTCACAGAAGAGAATATGGAGGAATAAAAAAAGGACTCTTTTAAACCCCTTTATGTCATGTTTTTTCCTGCTGGCAGAACAGAATTTATTACTTCATTTTTTGTACTATAGACATAGTGTTAGGGGAAGTGACAACGAAAATTGTAGGTTAAAGGGTTATAGAAACAATAACCTATATTACATTGAAAAGCAGAAACACTTTATTTGCTAAACAATAATAGAAATTAATATAATTGCTTATTTACAGTGATGGATCTTAATCAATTTTCACGCTGATAATAACAGCGAAAAATACGGTTTATGGGTGTTTGTAAATTAAAATGAGTTAAAATTTTGGTTTTCTAGTGTATCGGTTAGCATTTTAATGTCCATATTCAAATCTCGGCAAAAGCTTATTTTTTACTTTAACTAAAAGTGAAAGTCTTGCTTTTGGTCCAAAAATGAAAATCACCCAAATAAACTTTA
>JXPH01009638.1:0-11200 GCA_001014845.1 Mochlonyx cinctipes | reverse complement strand
AATTTTTCAATATTTTTTTTTAAATGTTTAAAAATCCAAAATAATTTTTTTAATTAACTTTAAGCATAAAAAATTTCATTCTAGTACTAAACCAGATAATATGATAAATTGGGGCTTTGTTACGGGGCTTAAAGTCTGTACCGGATAACCAAGTTATGCAGATTTTTGTCAAAACTTTCTTTCCATTGGTGCATTATGTGAGGTTTTTTAATTACTATTTTTTATTACGACCAAATGTCCAACGCAAAAAAAAATGGCCGTATGGACTCGACCCCTTTTGTATTCCGCCATAATTGATTAAAACTCATAATCAATTTTAAAAAGAGTGCATTGTGTGCAATAGTATAAATTTTATAGCTTATCACTGAAAAGTTCTTTGAAAAAGGGGTGCATAGTGAGGGTTTTTCATTCCGTTTTTGATTTATTTCGGCCAGATGTCTAAAGGCGACAAAAAAATTAGGGTATATCGAATCGGCCTCTTTTTATTAGGCCATAATTCATTAAAACTCATAATCAATTTAAATAAAAGAGTGCATTCTGTGCAATAGTATATAAATTTTATGGTTTTTCACTAAAAAGTTCTTTGAAAAAACGGGTGCATTATGTGGGACTTTTTTAGTTATCAATAAAAAATAACTTTCTTTAACTAAAATTCATAATATATAGATCATATGATGAAAAAAGGTTATATTGTGCAATAATATTAATTTTACTACCTAGATCATAATCACTATAAAAAATCTTTAAGATAGGGGGCATTATGTGGGGTTTTATGATTAAGAATAAGTTTTGGATTTATTTTTTGGTCTCCACACCTGCCCAATGGTGATCAATAAAACTATGCTTATTGATTTTTATTATTTTTGACACAGTTTAGCCCCTCGCTCTTGACACTCGGTCATATGATACTCCATATAAAAGGCTCCCTATAGTAAAAATAAGTACGGATACGGAAATTTCGCAATTTCTTTAAAAATAAATTCTTACAGAGTTTAAAGCACCATCTTGGGATAGGAGAACATGCAAACATACAGAGTGTTCTCCCCTTATTATTATTAATATTATTATAAAATTGCTACACTTGCCTCAAGAGCAGCCCCTAAAAAAATAAATTCGCATAGCAAAATTTGAAAAATTAGAAATTTTCCACCTCGTTATTTTTAAACGACCATTTATTATTTTTTTAATTCTCCTTCTACTCTCATCTCCATGTCGAACGTTATAACAATGAAACAATAATCAATTATTTTCCTAAAGAAATGCTAAAATTTGACGAAGAAAATGTGGTGTTGCTTCGCTTCAATTCTAATAGCATAAAAATTACATTATGAGCCATGAACTCTTGTACAACAATAACAACAACAACACCACCAACACACCGTCATTTAATTTCAAATGCATAGTGAGTGAGTGTCCCACCAATACCACGCTCATAATATTTAGTGAAGAATTTTAGTTTGTCACCAAAATCTTTTCAGCATATTTCCCTCTCGCTCATTCACATTTGTTTTTGTTACTTTAACTTTACCTTTTTTTAAAAAGCTAAGGTATAGTAATGGGACAAAAATTCAAAGACCCTTTTGAAATACGTTTAGGACATCTAGAAATCATTTGCAATCAAAACTGAGTAGATGTTTGTGTGTCGGTTTGTCCTTTGGGCAGGTAAAACGTTTTGAGATTGAAAATACTTATATTAGAAAATGTATCAAAAACACGAATGGCAATTGCAAAAAAAATTAAAAAATTCTGAAAAAAAATCCAAAATGGTCAAACTTGTCAAAAACATCAACAATTTAGATCCCTCTATACTATTTCGGGCTAGGGATGACATATTCGGGATGTTAAGGTAAGAGCACGCTTATTTTGACAATGTAAAAACTAGTTAATTTAACGGAATTCTTAAAAAAGTGACGACGAGACGAGCCCGTATTAAAGCTAAACTAGACACTTGCTTGGTCAATTTTTGACGTTTGTAGCAATTCAAGCTGAATGTATAATGATTGCTGCGCGATTATATTAGTATTAGTTTCGCGTATTTCTTCCCCATTTGAATGATGACTCATTGTTGAAAATTTAAAATCTTGGTTACCTGAGTATTTAATTTCCACTGCTCTGGTTCATCATCTGGCCTTCGTTTTGAAATGTCTATTTTTTTATTTTTCTCAAATAAATAAATACAANATTTAATTTCCACTGCTCTGGTTCATCATCTGGCCTTCGTTTTGAAATGTCTATTTTTTTATTTTTCTCAAATAAATAAATACAAATAAAATATGTGTGTTGGTACGTAAGGTCTCATCACGTATAGCCTTTCCACAATGGATAAGGGTACGCCAAAAAATTACGCTTATAAAAATTGGGCCAAATATATCATTTTGGAAAAAAGATTTGAAAAAAAAATTTAGGTTTCGAACTTTTTTGCTTCTACAGCCTCCAAATTTTTTTTGAAAATCTCAGATAAGGTGGAATATTTTTCTTTTTGAGTGCAAAAAAGTTCAAAAATAGTAAATTTGATTATGGCGTTGCGTTTTACCTGCCTAATCAAAACTTTATTACACTGCATGGTGAAAAAAGAGAACTTTAAAATGTTGCATCTATAAATTATATTTATGCAAAACGAGTGAGAACGACATAAAATATAAATGCATGCTAGAAAGAGCGCACACGTTTGTATTTATTTATTATGTTCTGTTATGCCTCTGCAGGGTGGTTTCCTTTTTTTCACTCTCATCTCAATATTAATTACTCCTCCAAACCAAACAATCAAATTAAATACATAAAGCACGTAACTTGACTGACATGTTAATAACAGTTTTTGATTTCTGATGAAATTGTGCCCAAGTTTATTTAATTGAATAAAATATCGACAAACATTGAAATATTAGTGTTAGACGTAGGTCGAGACATGGCTGTAAGAAAACCTTGCAACTGGCTATGACCTAGTATTTAATTGAAAAAAATTAAAATACATTCAGTTTAAATCGTAATGGATGAGGTGGTTTTACTTCCCTGTCCAGCATCTTTTTGTATGAACCAGAGGTGGTACTACATCCTTTTCCAGCATTTTCCTTCATACACTCTAAAACTATTTTATGCATAAAAAATAGACCGATATACTTGTTCTTAGCAGATGGACACAAAATAATAATCAAATCATATTTATAAACTACACCCGATATTATATAACCCTTCAAACTAGAAAAGTCAAAGTCTAGAGTATTGTAGTGAATCTGATTTTTATATTATTATTTTTCAAAAAATAAATGTGTATTTACTTTATTTTACTTTTAAACAAACACGCACCTAAACCGTATATTGAAAAAAAAAAATCAAAATAACAAGCTCTCTCTCTCCTTCATGTAGCCCCATTTCATTCCTCGTTTTGTGCAGCACATGTTACGCACCTCACTAGTCTCGTTTGTTGTAAGTGCCTGTAGTAGTGTTAGTGTACACAGATGCAAATTCGTTCATTATTTTTTAGAAATGATATATTGTTGGCAGGGGAGTCAAAACCTGAAGAAATCTTTGGTCTACAAAATTGAAAAAAAAAGTTAAGGCTTCCAGTACCAGTTAAGTACCAGCAGAACCCGGATAAAGATGGCGAATTGAACAGCACGTCAAAAGCAGTCATGGTTGTCAAAATTTTCTATTATAGCAAGTCGGTGCCACGATTATTTTTATATTGGTACATAATCAAGTAAGCAAGCTTAGAATAAATGCGCAGTCGTGCACAGTAGTTCAAAGTTAAAATTCCCATGCACAGTTTTGTACAGTCGTGCAGAGTTTTAAAAAATGTATCGACATTTTATAGAAACTCAGGAGAAATTAACTCGAAAACTATACTATATAAATTATTTCAAAAGGTTTAAGCTTTGAAATTTCCAAGAATCAACCTTAGTGGCCAACGTGCACTTTTACAATTGCCACTAAGTTTTATCAGCGCATTTCGGGTCTAATTTGAAGGAATTTTTTTATGATTATTAATCTCTTTTTTATATTATAGAAACGCTAATTGATTGATAATTGATCGCGGTGAAGCCAAAACACGAGATTTTATTTGTCCGACCTTTTGTTCCTTGAAATCCCATTACGATGTTTTTGGTACCATAACAAAAATATTAGCTACAGTATCCTCAACAAACCTAACAAGCTCAGCAAAAATTTGCATTTAATAACGCGCCCAAAAAATGAGTCAATGTGCTTACTAATGGCGCCCAACAAAAAAGTAATAGTGTGAGATTACTAAGGCGCCCAACCAAATTGTATAATCTTTTTCATGAAAACCTATCCAGAATCTTGTATAAAAACTGAAAAAATGTTGAAATGGTTCCCAAACATAATTTAATGTTTGAAACCCCTGCAAAATTATATAGTATCGATCGATCTTTTTTCATTTCATTTTTCTAACAGACACGAACGTAAAAAGCCGAAGCAGATAAATCTTCGTACCGTGTTCGGTACTTGGTTTCTACATTTTTACCATTTGTTTTCTGAATTTCTTCGAATAAAAATCAGTTTATGGAGAACAGTTTTATAAATTGGACGTGGTTTTAATAATTAATCGAGCTTTTTGACAGTGATTGAGTCATTTATTCAAATTGAAATTAATGGATTAATTCGATACAGTGTACATTATTGACAAACAAAGTGCAGTCTAAATTCTTAAGGATACGAAAGGGATTTTTACAAAACACAATCCATTTTGTCTACAAAATTGAAAAATATAAAATGGAAAACTCAGAATTTATTGTGTAAACAAAATAAAAATCAAAAGAAAAAAGGAAAATTTATGTGAAAAATGTACATGTGCCAGTGATAAAAAACAAACTGTCTGGATTGAAATTGTTGTATTTTTGGAGGAAAAGAAAATTAAAATTGATTTTTAAATCAAAATTCCGCATTCAAAAATAAAGAAATTGAGTGATTGAATTGAATAATAATAATAATAATCTTACTAATCGGGGAGAAGAAGAAAATAAATTTTTCAAAGTGAATTGAGAAGAAAATCTTCATTTTCCATCTTTTTTGCAAGTGTATGTGTAAATAATGTGCTAGTGTTTATTATTATCGTATATATGTATGTTTTGAAGAAAGAAATCGAATGATGATTTTCGAGGAAAATATTGTGGAAAATTGAATTAGTGGAGGAAAAAAATAGATCGATACTTACTTCTACTTCTTCTTATTATTATTATTTTTATTGGAAATATATTTTTCATCATCACCCGAGCACAATAACATTGACGGTAAGTTTTGTTATCAAAAAATTATCTTCAGTCAGACTACTGTACTATAATAGCTCTGTTCTGTCTGTAATCGATATTTTATTGAACGAACGAGCAGGGGGGAGTTTGGTTGAGTTTGAGTGGGTGCTAGCTACGTGAATTTCATTCATGATGACGATTTTGATGTGTGCTGCACGGAGAAAATTGTGAGATTTTATAATATATTTACACTCTGCACCGGCACATTGGCCCCTATGTCAGTGGAGTAGAAGGAAAGAATATATTCTAATTTTTTTACATACATTTATCCTCATCAATTATTCTGTGAACGTTGTCGGAGGAAGGAAATTGCGAGACGTTTCACAGACACTTCGTTTTTGCTTTTTATTTTGTTGAGGCTTGTTTATGTCTTTTATTGCGAAATAAGTTATTTCACGGTATTTTGGAAACTAGACTGATACAATTCGTCGTAAACACTGTCAAATAATTTCCGAAAACTTGACGAGACAATTATGGCGATTCTACTTAAAAGATCTCTTTTCACAGCGTTGATTCTTCCGTCTTACTTCAAAATAGCCACTTTTTGTCGATTAAAGGATGATTAATTAGTTGATTTGGATGTCAAAAAAGTCCTAAAAGGATGAAAAATAATATAAAAAAATTTGCTTCGCATTACCGACGTTTCGGCAGCTTCATCAGGCATGCGAAATGAAAGTTACCGAATTAGCTGTGAAATTCACCGATTTTAAGAAAAATCCTGGACCACCGATTAATTCTGTAGAATTCAAAATTTATACCCACCATATGTATTTCTATAACATGAATTGAAACTGTAATTGGCGTCCCATAATCTTAAAACGTCAAAACCTATATATGAATCCAGTTATCCGATCGAGTGATAAACAAAAATAACAAATTTATTCAGTGACCCAGGTTTTTTCTTAAAATCGGTGAGTTTCACAGCTAATTCGGTAACTTTCGGATTCGCGAAAATGAGAAATTCAAAAACATACCCCCCAAAAAGGTTTCATTTGGTCAAAGCATCATCCCTGATTTTTCTGATTTTTTGAATTGATCGTTATGCAGCGACGGCCGTTTTAATTTCGTACTTTTCATCAAAAATAACTGTCTTTTTAATCTACACTGGCCTCTGTTGGTCCAATCGTCTAAAATTGTCGTAGGAATTTGAGGACATTTTATTTACAAATATTTTGAGCTGATATTGACTTACATCGAACCATTGGTTCTTAAAATATAGGATTTTCAAATTTGCCAAGTTTTCATACAAGTT
The DNA here is from genome assembly GCA_001014845.1 of Mochlonyx cinctipes. Taxonomy (NCBI): domain Eukaryota; kingdom Metazoa; phylum Arthropoda; class Insecta; order Diptera; family Chaoboridae; genus Mochlonyx; species Mochlonyx cinctipes. The sequence goes on along the minus strand of JXPH01009638.1, from coordinate 4,684 downwards.
ATACTGAGAGCCTAACGGTCTTTCTGAAATATCTCAAGAACCAATGGTATATAAGTCAATAAGGCATCAAATAATTTGTAAATAAAATGTCCACAAATTCTTACATTATTTCAAGGCGATTGGGCCAACAACAGCTAGCGCAGCTTAAAAAGACAGTTAACTTTGAGGAAAAGTACGAAATTAAAATGGCGGACGCTGCATAACGGTCAGTTAAAAAAATCATAAAAAAACAGAGATGATTCTTGGACCAAATGGCAACATTTTGGGGGGATACTTTTGATTTTTATCGGTTGAAAATCCTTCATACAATTCCGCTCAACGATGTCGCTTCGTCAGGTTTTATTAACTCGAAAAAGGAATCAAATTAAGTAACTCAAAAAAGGAGTTTGTCAAAAAAATATATTTAACTCTTATAAATTGTTATAAGTACTATAATTTTTAAGACAAATGTATAATATAGTAAACAAATATTTTTCTCGAACTCCTGTTTTGCTTTTTTGCTATTTTTTATCAAGACTGTGTGCATTGGTTTCATTCATAGGGACCAGAATTTGCTACTTAATTTGGAATTTCCTTCTTTAATTGTCCATTTGCATACCTTTTTCAATTTTATTATCTTTCATTAAATAAACGACACAATCAATTTGGTATCATATGAAACTATGAAAAAGCATCTCAAATGTAGGGTTTCTTCTGAACTTCTGAAGTCTGAATCGACAACTGGTTTGTAGATATTGGAATCCCAAAAAACATTATCAACTGCTTCTTTGGTGATCTATGAATCGTGGGAGTGTGGCTAACAGCATCATCCTACTTACGTACTGAGTTTGAGCTAAAATTATGTACTCACACATTCCAAGAACATAAACGTGAATATCGATATATATATGGTACATACTGAAAACTTCTGACTGACAATCTTCCTGGGCCCACCTTCAAGGAAAAGGATTTACCGCCAAACTCCAACACATAATGCAATAAAGAAAATCAGCCTTTGCAAACGAATATTCCTAAACATCTAGATGAAAGACAAATGACCCTCAAATTTGCCATAGACCTTAATACGATGGGTTACTCAGAATCATCTATAGTAGAGTTCACAGCCTGAAAAACATCTATTGGATCAACTTGAATTATCTTCAAAAAAAGTTTGTAACGCAATATCTTTGGATGGTGGACAAGGTTGATTGTGATTCCCACCAGCACTGTTAATTGTTTTTTAGAGTTCAGGAACAGGTCCTAATCAAATTCTGAAGGCATTTCAAATAATTTACTTAAGTTTCTGATAGATAGGTGGATTAAAAAGAGGAACTAGCACGTAGACCTCTAGTTAAGCCCTTTTTACTTAAACCTCCAAAGAGAAGGAACTAAGTAATGGAAGGATGTAGGATCATTTGGAACTTTGAAAAAAGCCAATATAAAAAATATTCGGGTTATTTTCCCGAAATTCGGTAAAATCGACCTGAAGAATCAGCAGATGAAAAATCGGGTCTTTTTTCCCGAATCTCGGGATATTTTTTTAAGTGTGTATAAGACCCGACTGCAAACACTAATGAATTTACAAACGCTGCTAATATTTATCCTTTAATAAATACGGGAACTAATAGTGAATTCACTTACAATTTGACTACGCTTAATTCCAAAGCAGGGCCGTTACATATTATATGGAATGACTATTTGGCGTTTTGGAAACAGAATTTACAGAGTCTGGTAGGGGCAAGGTCCATTTTAAACAACTAGCCATTCAACTTGCAGTGTCCTGAGCTACATGAGATTATCAAAAGTAACCAACTTTTGTCGAAATTCATTAAGCATTAAAAAATGGAGGCGGCAGTTTTTGTGATAAACGGCTTGGGGTCCTGAAAATTTGCGGGTGACTGCCAGTATTTGGAATGTTCTGCGAAAGACCATTTTTCGATTCTTGAGAGGAACCATTTTTTGAAAAGAGCCAAGGCTGGCTTCAGGGTTATAATTAATGCAGAAGAGCTTAATGCCTGTCAATTATTTCATTATCTTAAATATTAGAGTGCATGGACACCCAAAAGGTTTGAACGTGGTTACAACTGAAGAGTTCTTCTACAAATCTTGTACAATTAATAATCTTTGCCGAGTCTACCGAGAACTAGCACAGAGCCTTTAGAACGGCGTGGCTGTTCGAGAAGATGGCAATTAGCCTATCTTTGAAAACCATTTCAATACAGTTTCTGATACTTTAGTAGTTTGAAATTGAGATTTATAGAAGCACTGTAAATAGTTTTTCAGAATTTATTCACGAATATTGTTTGGAAATAATTCAACATTACTTCTAAAGATATTGCCAGTAGTGTTCTTCAGCTACTGACACTCAACTAGTCTGAAATTTGTACTATATAGTGCAAAATTGTTTAAATTCAGGGACTGGGACAATTAAGGGACTTCCAACTGTCACAAACCAACTGAAAAAACTGAGTTAGTTCTGACAGCCAAGTCTCGATCCATTTCTAACACTAATATTACAATAATTTTTGTCGACATGTCCTAAAGTCTTTGCTCTCACTTAAACTAGTGAAAATGTACTGATAATTCATTTGAGGGTTCTATAAATCGTAATAAATCATACGAATCATAATTTTCATGTTGAAATATTTTTCGTGTAAAGAAAATCTTAACATGATATTTCACTTTGAGAAGAAAACTGAATTTATCCAGCTCCATTTCTTCTCCATAACTAACAAATAGAAAGATATTTATGCAGATCTAATCAAAAGTAATCCTCTCCGCACAAGCAGTAATCGATTGGAACAGTTTGCGGAAAAAGAATTCATCCAAAATTCCATCACATTAGAGATGAACCGTCTTTTTTGTTTGAAATGTTATTGATTTTCAACCATATTTCTTATCCCTAGCGAACGGGAGCGTACTTATATATTTGCACAATAAATTCTAATTCAAACAAAATTCTAATATAATTTATAATGAAACTTTTTCTTTTTTTTTCCTGTGCATAGTATCGGATTTTCCCCTTTTTCCTTGTTTTGCTTTTTACAATAAACTGGGGGGATCACTTGGCTCTATGTGTTGGTGCCGTTTCCAACATTACCGCACTCATACACATCCAAAATATAAAATGTATACATTTAGAACACGAGAAAGGAAGACTTTTCCTTCTAATTTAATTGATTTTCCTTTTACATTATTCATTCCGTTTTCCAACATTTTTCATCTGCTCCAAAAAAAGCCTGCAATCATTTTTCAGATTTTCTATATCTAGACTTTTAGGTTGGAAAATGATTGCAATCGCTCCGATTTGGGATTGGGACTGAGGAGAACTGAGATTGGGAATTAATCCTTTTCATGTATGTACGGTTGAGGTATTTTTGTTCCTTTTTTAACTCGGTGATTTTTAGGGAAAAATAGTTGTGGGAGGTTTTTCTGATGTTGAAATGCTTTTAGACAAACATTTTGTTGTCGGATAAATTATTTATTTCCTTGTAGGTACAAGAATTTCTAATCGGATGTATTTAAAACAAACTTTTTTTTTATATTGACCAGGGAGTTGAAAATTGTTTTGGAAAGCAAAATTCCACGAGCTTTCTGTGTATTTTTGGCATCCTTTTTTCCTTATCCTTTCTGAGAAAAAAAGGACAATAGCTGGTGTTTATGAAAACTACACTGTAAAAATCAATGTATAATTACCATGGTAAAAAAAACTGTTTCGTTTGAAAAAACAATTATTAACTTCCTGCAAGTGGAAAAAGTATATTACTATGTTCAAACTAATAAACATAAAATAATCATACAAAAATATGTTCTAACCATAACCACTTAACATTATGATATTCATAGATTAAGCAGAAGTGATTATGTCACTGTGAAGTCGTCATAAAAATAACTCTCTCGTTTCTTCTTTCCACTTAAAACAACATAAAAATAGTATTTTAATTGATGAAAAACTACTGTTAAAACGTCTCATATTAATTAACTCCTTCTTAATTAGTAATTTCGTTTCCGACACCTTACACACCATAAATTTTATGGCGAATTTATAGCGACCCGTCATCCAATTTTATTTTCTTCTTAATCAGAGGTGAAGGCGAACATAATTCAAAGAGACAAAAATTATAAATAACCATTTTTTATTGTCATGTCCTATCCCATAACGAAAAAAAATCCAATCCTCTGCAGACCAAATAATAATAAAAAAAAAACATTTAAAAAAAATACTCTGTATGTGCACATGAAGCTGGAATGAAAATGCTTGGGATGATGGTGATGCCAATTCAAAAGAAACAAGTTATATATTTTATTGAGTACATTATATCTCTCAATTAGAATTTATATCCGACGTAATTTTGTACAGGGTGTGCATTCGAATCTCCAAAAACATATAGTTTAAAAATATCGTCTGGCTTCATGTCTTTAGCTTCTATAGTTTTATTTTATATGCCTCCACTCCTAACGTCGCTTCGGCTAATTAAGGGGGCGATTAGGGAGGACGTACAACTTATTGATGACGCCACTCCATTTTATTATAAAAATTCATCACTTTTGCTATCAAAATTGTCAACTTTGTAAAAGAAGCCTTTGTCCAATTGGACTTAAAAATGGTAAGCATAAAATGGGTGACAATTAATAATCTGAGTCAAAAAAAAAATTATTATTGGGTCTATAAGTTGGTCGATCGGGTGGTTGAGTGGTTAGCATG
>JXPH01009626.1:355-13427 GCA_001014845.1 Mochlonyx cinctipes | reverse complement strand
AGATAATGGACTTGAAGCACCAAAAATGTAGGAATTCAACATTTTTCGCCAACAACAACAATTTCTACATTTTTGGTGCTTCAAGTCCATTTTCTCTGGGCTAACATGATCCCTAGGCTTATGTAAGGTATCAATTGAAAGGTACTGAGGTCAGCTATCATACAAAATTAAGATTTTGAATAAATCATGTGTAGTTTGCAAGTTATGTGCAAGTTAGAGCAAACAATTTCAAATTGCAATATCTCAGCAACCAAGAGGAATTGGAGGTTGCTATTCGTGCAGAATGGTTTCTCTTAAGAAGCACTACACGGGGTTTTCGGATGTGCCGCCACTTCCCGCCAACCCGGTATATTCTAAAATGGATTATCTGAGGGGATGACCAAATATGAAGCGAGGTTTATTTCATGATTACTATGTGAGATTAATTATTTTAGTGGAGCATTTAGTATTTGTAATTTATATGTCTCCCCTAATTCACCATTAGAAGGGATTCTGTTGCAAAAGTTCAAACTCAACTCAACACAACTCTAGTGTTTACAGCCTACTATCTAGTATCTTGTGTTTAAGGACCAGTTTCTAGCGTCTAGTCTACAGTGTTTAGAATGTAGTGTCTAATGTAGTAATGCCCAGGTGGCTTGATCGGTAAAGCTTTTGCGTATCACTCCAGAGGGTACTAGTTCAAATCTCATTTGTGATATGAATTCATTTTATGTTCTTTCAGCATTGTCGGTAAATTGTTTTATTAAGCTCAATTGACTAAAAATATCAGCGGCCTGGACATTTCTGGGTTGATGATGTGGCAGAGCCCAGGCAAACTGGGGAACACAGAAAGTGGTTGGTATAACTTGGATAGTGATGGGTTGATAGCGACAGAACCCAGTGATTTTTGGCCGCTCATCTTGTAGTTTATGGCTGCGCATCTCTTATTTTTTATAATTGTACGTCTTCTTACCTACTGTTTAGTTTTGGCCTAATATACAGTTGATCCAATGTATTTTTGGCCTAATGCACGGTGTTGCTATAATGTACGTTTCAGTCTAATGTACGTTTTGGCCTCAGCGTGTTGGCCTAATGTACGTTGGTCTTATATATCACGTCTGGATAGTGTAAAATTATCAATACTTACACCCATTCATAATGAGAAGAAAGATGTACAAATAGTTTGTAATAGGTTGTATACAGTAATTTATTTAGGTATAATTCCCAAACAACCCTTCTTCCTTCTTCTTATGTCTATAGAAAATAAAAGTTCTCATAGTCATCTTGTCAGTCTTATGGTTTTGCCTAGTGCATCTTGTTAACATTAAAAGTTGAGCGATAAATGTTAAGATTCTTTAGTTTAGCCCGCATAATGCTTTACAGTTTGTTGTAGAGCCTAGTCATATCTCCTTTGTCACCAAAATGTCGTATAGATGTCGTAAAATTATGCACATTGTGTAGTATTAGGGTACTGACAGACAGACAGATCACTATTTGTACCTCAAGATTATTAATGAAACTAACATTGAAAACCTGCTACTATTTTTGTGCGCTTTGGGTATTTTTATATAAAAAAACTTAGTTTTTCCGATTGAAAATCAGCATTTTAAAATGCTGGTTTTTTAACCCATTTTTAACCTCTGTCTAGTCGAATGGGGTCCCTCAAATTTGAGGTCATTTCAACGTTTAGGACTTGAGATCAAACAAACGACAGTTGTCCACCGAACTTATCTACTTTTTCACTGAAATATCATCCGGATCGTGTTGGCCTCGACTAATAGTTATAGACAAAATTTTAAAACCAAAAAATATTATGTTGGAACCTAGAGAACCTCTGGTGTCCCTCAGTTGTCTTTTTTTAAACCAATTATTAGGAGAGGTAGGTAGGGGAGGTGGAATTATATAAGACAATATTGTCAAGCTTTAAAAAGACAACTCAGGGACCCCATTCGACTGTTTACGTAGGTTTTTTTTGCTTTGACTGGATAGAGGTTAATAGTTATTAAGGTTAAATGCTTCATACTTGTTGTATCTCAAGATTAAGCAGTATTTGACTTCAATTGCAGAGCTCACGTTTTGATCCCAAAAACGGTTCGATTTAATTTGAGTTAACGAGGAAAGGAGCAATTTAATCCACTTTATGAATTACTGCATTTTGGATTGTGTGTGGTCCAATTTCTTTACTTTTCTGGTTGTTTTTATTGTCATTGTTACAAGATGTCACAATTTTTGTCTCTCTCTGTTTTATATTTCGCGTGTAAAAGAGAGACAAAAAGCATAAACAAATATTTGCCTACATTTCGACGATTCCGAACATGTTGCATAATTTATGCTTTTATGTTGTTTAGGTACACATGGGTTCATTATATTTTGCATATAAAAAGTACCGATATCTTACGATCAACAATAAATCAAAGAAATTTCACGAAATTGCTCCATTTTCGTTCGGTTTTATTTTTATTTTTGTGATAATATTGATAATTTTCTTGCAATTTCCATGATTCTTATCTGTTTTTATGCTGTACAGCATCCGCATCCGAGTCGATACACATAATATTTGATTGTTTATCTTATTTTACTTTATGAAACATTGGAGAGAACATAGCATAGCAGGTACTATGTGTTTTAGTACATTTTATCAGATGCAAAGTTGATTTCAATGTTTAATTTGTCTGCATACCTACTTGACGGTTCTCAAGTGGCAAGTCGTGAGCTTTGGAGCGCATCATTGAAGCAATAAGATATGAAGAACCGTTTCACAATTAACGAATTTTCAAATTATAAATATGAACAGTTTGAGATCATTTACATCGTAAGATCAGATTAGAAAAGCATTGTTAATATCGTATCTTGAGACTGTATAACTCCATGAAAGAGCTGGTAATACATCACGTACTTGTTCTGCTTGTAATTGTACGCAAACGTATATTACAGAAATTAATTTTCAATAGACCTTTGACGAGTTTTATTTAAAGGTGCTATAACTTGCACGTAGGTCTCGTGGGTGGTCCTTTTGTACTCAATCCTCTAAAGGGAAGGTTATATAGGGATTGGATGTGGAGTGGAATTTTGTTATTGCTAGTGTAGACTCCACATCAAAGCAACGGTTTATAGTTTTTCGACAGTTTATGCTGCAACACAACTAACCACTCTTCTCAACTCCAATAATATGTGTCACGTTTTGCACAGCTGATAACTTATAGGCTTGTTTAAGCTGGTGGAAACCAAATTGCTGGGGGATGAGAATCTATTGAGGCTGAATATAGAAAGGGAGGCTTGATCCTTTAGTTATTGTCTTGGGTGCGTAAGGCTTATCCTACTGCTATCTTAAATCCAGATGATAAAAAAATCAATGCAAAAATTTTGAACCAGAATTCGGCACCAAACATTTCCGCAAATAGAACGGTTCCAATTGGTTATTGCAACGTGAACTCCATCACCCAGCATTTTTTTTTCTTTCTTAAACCTAAAGGCCCTAGGGACTAGCCATAACTGGGCCGAGAATCATTTTTTATGGGGTGTCATTATATGGGGTGTCATATAGCAGACCTATCACGCAATATTGAAAACCCTGTTTTCAATTAAAGTTGATATGGCTCCACCGGGATTTGAACCCAGGTCGTCAGATGTATTGATGACGTAATGCGTAGTATCCACGCCTTAACCCATCAAGCCACCTGACCCCCTCATCACCCAGCATTTGAAGCTAGAAAATTTTCTGAAGATAGCAAGGGTTATAAGCTGGAAATTCTTGGTCTTAGTGAAATTAGTTAGAAGGATGTGGTGAAAACAAGCTCGCAGATAGAAGAAGTCTGCTGAAAATTGGTTATTTAGCCATATTTTGTACACAATCTGCTAATATGACGATAGTCCAATGCTTCGCTTGAATTAATGACAATGACCTGAAACAAAAATGAAGTTCTATGATCGTTTGGACTATGTTTTATCAACCATCCCAAATGGTGACATACAAATATATATGGGAAATTTCAAGCTTCTGTTGATTGCAACAACGAGTACATAATGGGCTGACACGGCATTGATCACAAAATTTATTGGAGGCAATCTGTTCCTAAATAAAACGATGTATAAAGTCATGTGGGTTGTAATGGCAATGTCTTCCATATAGATCACATCATGATCAAAAGATCCTGGCGTTCATCCATAATCGATGTAAAGAGTAAAATGGTGCCTTGTCTACTCTTTACTTGAGAACTACTTGAGGATAACACATTACTCATTAGTTGGTTACTTTAGGTTTAAGATTAACGCAGCTCCAAGAAGTGGATGCAAAAATATGAAAAACTGTTAAACTCAAAGATTCCGTGGTACAGAATCAAACTGCTATCGAACTCTGGTATAAATATAAACTGATATTTAATAGTTTTGAAGATGAAGATACCGGCGAGGTGGAGCGAGAATGAATGAAAATAAATAAATCTTATCTCTCATTATCAACTGTGAATCTGTCTTGGGTCATCCAAACGTCGGACATTGAAATCGGACTTCTACTGAAACTAAATAGATCCTTGAAAAGCTAAAGCATTCAAACTTGCAATGCTCCCTCGTTTGACACGACAAAGAAAAGCTGAGCTCCAGCGTCAGTATGATGTACTGCTTTGTGCATCGTATCGTAGCTGCTACAGGCGTGATGTTCAAAATTACTGTAACAATTTGGTGGCCAAAACAGGAAATGCTGATGTGCACAGATAATTATGGAAACTAAATTTTCAGTTCTTTTCACCAAAACCCAGGCAAAAGTCTACCCACTATTAATTTTAGTTCGAGTTTTAAACTTTGCCAGAAGGGGTTCCCTAACCACTTTTTCAAAAATGATTTATTTTAGTACTCATATGTAAACAATTTTTTTTAGATCATTTAATTATTTATTTTAGATTTTTCCATTAAAAACGAGTTCGTGCTCAAGAACTATTTTGATAGTTTATCGAACTAAAAAATATTGTTTCTGAAATTAACTGTGTACGTAAAGATTCCAAACAATTATTTAATATCTTTAAAGAGTCAGCGAATCAGATAAAAAAGACAGTTCTGCCTGTCGTGAGGGTAAGGATGGGAACATCCTGCATACTGAAGACAAGGAACTACATATGTGGTGGGAGCACTTCAATAAAGTTTGTAATAACGATGCAAACAATCCCAGAGCAGCTCGTTAAAGACTAGCAAAATCTAGCTTCACCACCCGTTGGCATCAGTACGAGGATTAATGTCACCCCCTTCTTTGAAAAATGAAAAAGCTCCTGGCGTTGATGAAATCCCTCCAGAAGTCGTCAAAACTGATATAGACCCATCAACAGACATCCTCCATCTATTATTTTTATGTGTGTGGAACACTAAGCCATTTCCGAGTGACTGGAAAGAGGGTTTGACAACTAAGATCCCAAAAAAGGTTATGTAAAGGACTGCAACAATTGACGAGGGATAATGCACCAGTTTATTTCCAGTAAAACCCCGTGAACAATCATTTTGAAAAGAATCAATGGAGCGCTAGATTGGCCACGTGCAACGAAGAGGGCCATTGTTGTCCGGATCAGTAAGGTTCAGAGGTAGACCATACCAAACATGGCGCCGTTCGATCAAGTCAAAGTTGGGTGTACGCAACCATGAATAGGATGACGTAATAGCAACAGCATGGGACCGAATGAGAAGATTGATTGGCTGTGTCCCGTTCATAGACCCTTAATTGAGTCAGTAAGTACTCCCGATAAAATGTCTACACCACAAATAAAGGATAATATTACGCCTATAGCTCCGATAAAAGGCTTCACAAATAGAACAAAGCCCTATGGTAAAATCGTTACTTACGTTGTCACAGTGTGGCACCATTTGCTCAAAATCAATATTGCATTTTTTTATTTGAAAACTTTGCGATCTCTTTGAATAGAATATCTTTGTCCAAATCTCTCTGTCCAAATCTCTCTGCACGCTTCATTTGGTTAAAATATAATATATTGATCGCTTACTCTAAACATAATCTTATTTAACTTTATTCTTCGTATTTTGCATAAAAAAGCAATAAATAATAATTAATTTGTAAATAACAATTTTTCACTGAAATGATCTCTTAATTAAAATACTGAAAATTAATTGGTGATGTTTTTAATCACCACCAACTTATAGGTTATGGACCTATTCTCCTCTTGCTCCCATTTCCTCTTCTATACAATAATATAGCCATTAGGTAGGTAGTTTTTGCATTCAAAACTAATCTAGCTTCTATACTACCTATAGCTGATGTTCACATAAACAACAAGATTATAACAATAATCCTCAATTGACACGAGTCTGCATACAGAGAGAAGAAGAACAAAAAATATTTGTTTTTTCCCCGACTTATCTAAGATTTATTCTGCCATTATACAAATTGTCTATTTTAATCAAATTAATGGCGTTTTAAATTTTTAATTAATTTAATGAATGGAATACAACGGGTCGACTCTGTGTAACATGAACGACACAAGATGAAACATTAAATTAGCTTAAACAAATTGTTTGAAAGAAGAATAACAAAGAAACTAAAACCCAAATTCCTTTAAAAGGTACCTCTTTCATGTAAAACAGGAGAAATTACTGATTTGGAAGTAATTTGACTCTTGTTTCCTTATAGTGCTATTTTCAGTGAAACCCTGATGAAGTGAAAACATAGTCGCGAAACGTTGGAAAAAAGATTCACATATATCCATCATAGCCGCTGAAATAGACCATAATGCTGCCACCTGAACAGGATTTACAGGAAGTGTTGACACCCTTCGATGAAATTCGCCGAAATGAATCGTCTCAAACGAGTCGAACGTTACAAAAAGTTCAAACGTTACGCAAATTTGAAGTGACGGGTATTATGTGAAACGTCAAACGCAATTTACTTTCTGTAAACCCCGCTAGAGATAAAGAAAACCCTGACCCTTCCTTCAGAATCGTCGAATTTTTAGCCCTGTAGAAAATCTGTATGTAAATATATTTGTGCTATTATGTGAGAAATTTCATAAATAGAATTTTTGCGCCAAATTTTTGACAGGTAGGTTTCTTAATGCATTATTTTTCCGCACTCAATAATTAATGGATTGGTAAAAGAACCTTTCTTTGTCCGTTTTTGGCACTATCCTTAAATAATTTGTATATGCCCTTGTATGACAGATTTCGAGAAAAGAATTTTGACAGCCAAAAATATTTATAGATTATGCCCTTCATTTAATAAATTTGTTATAGGCCTTTGCTGCATCCATTTCTGAAAAATATCATTTGCCCATTTCGGAAAATATCTTCAAATAATTTTTAAGCGTCCATCAAAAAATGGATTTTTAAAATAGATTTCCTATGCCCAATTTTAGCCAGATTTTTAAAATTTGTATTGTACGTTTTGAGCGCCGATCATTTAAAAGTATTATGCACACACTTAAGAACGGGAGCTTTATTCTGGTCGATTGTAACCAGATTAGACTATTCNTTATGCACACACTTAAGAACGGGAGCTTTATTCTGGTCGATTGTAACCAGATTCGACTATTCGGTTCCCATATTTAAAAATCTCATTATTCGGGAATTATAAATCAATGTCACGAGTCGGGACACTAGGGAGTTTTTATGAAAATATCTCGTATAATTCGGGAAGTGTGTTTGCGCGCACTATAATATTTTCATATATTAAACGTCGTCATGATTTTATAGCCGATGATAATATGCCTCGGTAGTACATACGTCAGAGCAGTAGCTTTGGAAGCGCGAGATCACGAGTTTAAACCTCAGTATGGACTATTTTTTTTAAAGGAAAAATTCTAATTTTGGAAGCTAATCGAGATAACTCGAATAATCAAGTTGTGATGTTTTACCGATTCAGAACCCGAATACTCGTGCTTTTCGATACTGTGGAGTGATGCGTTTATGTTTCATATCCTGGTGGCCACGCGGAAGGAGTGTCAACATTCTTCTTTGGAGATTTTTGTTATAGAACACTTCTTCATGCCCTCCACAGACTCTCTGTGGTCAGACTGGAAACGTGACAGCATGTATAGTCCTGTGTAGAGTCAGGTACAATGAGCTATACGGGACCTCACGGTGTTATGTATGGCCAGTAGGGTATGAAACAGCATGGCTTTCACTGTAACAAAAAAAGCTATAGAGATTCAAGCCTGATATATGCTACTTCGTTACACGGCCAGAACTGTGGATTGGTTTGTTGAAAGATTGCAGTCCACCATAATCCAGATTGGTTGGGCTGTTCTTTCTTCAAAAATTAAAATAAATTTATTTTCGGCTCAGTTATGGCTAGTCCTTAGGGCCTTTAGGAAGGGAAAGGAGAAAAAAAGAACCCGTATACTCAGCAGATGAAATATTGGATCTTATAGGGCTGAACCCAGGCAAAAGACCGGGGAACACATTAATCATGACCTGGACATTGCAGAGTTCATTATGCGACAGAACCCAGGCAAATGGCCAAGGAACAGAGTGGTGGGCTGGGCCTATTATTTAGCCTATTTACGAAAACTTGAATAAAAATTTGCTGCCCAATTTACTTTGCTATCCGTTTACAAAAATAGCTGAACTTTGACAGGAAAAAACAGGTAAAAATACATGCTTCTCATATTACAATTATAGCTTCCCACTTTTCAAATTCAGCTTCCCTTTTACAAAATATGTTGAACAAGTATTTACAAAAAAGCGCTTACCGTAAATACAATTTTGCTGCCCACTTTCCAAAATTTACCCTTTTACCAAATTTGCTACCCAAAAAAACATTGTTCCATAGTTTTTGGAGTTTTACCTAGCTATTTTTCTGCATCCTTTATTTAACAGACTTTTCAAAAAAAACTTTCTGCATATTTTTTACAATATCCCAAAAAAGTTTTTGCAACCATAATTTGTAAGATTTTTAAAATAGAATTCCCGCTCCCAATTGTTAAGAAATATTGAAAAAATTTGTGAAAGAAATTTTTGAGCCTGCCATTACATTTTGCTAAAATAATTTTGTAGCCATTAATTTGCTAAATTCTGAAAATAGTTTTTCATGGTCCAATTTTTTTCATATTTCTAGAATGTGCTGTTAATCGTTTTTCACCACAAAAATTATGTAATGTTTAAAAGAAAGTGTTAACAAAAATAATGCAGAAATTTCTAATGAAATAATGCAAAAGTTTATAAAAAGAATGTCAAAGTTTTCACAAATTGATTAGATGAAANCTTGATTTAATTATCACAAACCACAAGAGCAAAGTTGTTGTATTTAATCAGATTAACGTTCCTGGAATCTCCAAACACGATCTTATTTTCTGTTCGTATAATGTGAAAATAGATGGTGTTCTTTTACCGAGACTACAAACCCTTTGATCAAAATGAGCTCCTTGAAAAGTTCAACCTCATCCCCTGGAATCTATATTCTCAACTTACTACATCTGACGAGCAGCTTCGCTTCCATAATGAGTACTTAAAGAAGCTGCATGATGTTGGGATCCCTTTGCGTCTAAAGCGTGATGAACGAAGTAGTCCACCAATTATACAGCGTTCCACAATTGAGCGAGACATAGCCTACAGAGTATGGATTCAGACCAGGGAGAGTTCTAATTTTGAAATATTTAAAAGATTGCGGAACAAAACATCTACCCTTATTCGTGATGCAAAGAAAAAATTTCTACTACAACAACTTCGTGTAAATCCTGTGGGAAAGATACCGTAGGTATGGTAACTGCAGTAGCAAAAACTCTAGATTTAGTGGACAGATTCGTGAATCCCCAAACTCCGTTAACAACTTTTCGTCTTAAACAATAATATTTCGAATCCTAATACGCACAGAGTGAACCGTCCAAAAAGTAATCTCTTTCCTGACTTTTCGTTCCAAACAGTTGAGCCAGAAGAAGTAGTAAAAGCCATTTGTGACATAAAATCCAACGCTTGTGGCTTAGATAATTTACCTCTTCAATTTTTAAAGCTCATTCTTCCACTCGTTATTAGGCAATTTACCTTGCTATTCAACACAATTATCACTACAAATGTTTATTCTACCGACCTTGTCAAAAGCTTTGAGTCCATTTTAAAAAAGAAAATTTCAAAATATTTTGCAGAAAATGAACTTTTGAATGAGTTCCAGTTAGGTTTTCATGCTAACCATAGCACCAAATCTGCGCTGCTAAAAATTTTAGATGATCTGAATTACATGGTAGATAAAAGAATGGTAGCAGTGCTTCTGCTCCTAGATTTTTCAAAGGCGTTTGACAGCATCAACCACAAATTACTTTGCAACAAACTGAAAGTAGTATATAACTTTTCTGAAGCTTCTGCATATTTGATGCTGTCTTACTTGACTGGCCGTTTTGAGTGTGTATCAATTGATGATATTTTGTCTGATTTTCTCCCGGTTCCATGTGACGTGCCACAAGGTTCCATACTCGGTCCCATCTTATTCTCACTATTCATAAATGACTTACCTAATGTTGTACGGCACTGTCATTTACACATGTACGCAAACGATGTTCAATTATGTCTGGGTGGTGAGCCGAAGTCCATTAATAGCTTTATAGCCAACATGAACTCAGATCTATTACGTATTTCGATATGGGGGAAAGATAATGGTCTGCTATTGAATGCTTCCAAATCCAAAGCAACAATTTTAAATTGTCGAAGAACCTTACGATGTCACTGTATCTTGAAGATGTCCCAGTTGAGTTTCTATCTGGGAGTCAATTTTGATACGAAATTGAATTAGGACAAGCATATAGGTACGATGTGTGGTAAAATTTACGGCGCCCTGCACTCTCTAAAGCTCTCTTCTTTTTGTCTCTCTACGGAAACACGTCTGAAACTTTTTAAGTCCCTAATTTACCCACATTAACTATATTGCTGGGTCTTTNTGTGTCTTATTCTACAATGCTAGCGAAGCTTTAATGAATAAGCTTAAAGTGGCCATAAACCAATGTGTAAGATTTGTCTTTGGATTAACGCGCTATGATTCGGTCACACATTTGCAACATCGACTTTTAGGTTGTTAATTTAGAAAGTTTTTCCAATTTAGGTGCTGTATGTTGATACGTCGTTTAGTGAAAACTAAAACTCCTGACTATATGCATAATAAATTATCGATACCGACACACAGAAGTCACACGCGCTTAAGGGTACCTCGACATATAGAACAGCGTTCTATAATGGTAAAATTTTTGCTCGTGCCATTGANCGACACACAGAGGTCACACGCGCTTAAGGGTACCTCGACATAGAACAGCGTTCTATAATGGCACAATTTTTGCTCGTGGCATTGCAAACTACAATTCCCTTCCCTTAGCTATTAAGAGGAAGAGAACTCTACCAGGTTTCAGAAAGGCCTACATATCATTTTTAAACAATAGCAATGACTAAATTTTTTTCCGAGTAAAAAAGCGTCCATTATCCGAGGCTGGCACCAAAACTCTGAGTAATGTTTAGTCAGTTTTCTCGAGTTACCATCTTAGGCCGGGCATAATTCTAGTAAATAATATTTTTATTTATTTCTCGCTTCAAAAGCTGGAGCTAGAAATTAAAATCTAATTAATTTGAAATGAAATTTGCGGGAATTTATGGCTACGCTTTTATTTTTCTTTGGTTTAATCTTCGCCCAATTTCTCATCTCGAAGATTAAGTTTGGAAGATTTACGGAGTCGATATAAAGAGGAAGTTTGTTTATTTATTGTGGTGGGCGGGATGTAACGATCGTGTTTTATGGCTTTAATATTAATTTTAATTTTATAATTGATTCAACAAATTTTATTTTAATTTTTATCGTCTTTCATCGACTGGAAAATATTCGAGATCCAAAGTGGAAGTGAATTTAGAGTTGGCGGAATTGGGGCCACCTTATTTAGTTGGAGAAGAGAATGATTTTAGTTATGTTAAAGGCATTTATGCAATTTATTTTTTCTGCTTATTTATGAAAGAATAAGAAAAAAGTTATGGTTATGTTTATGGAATATCACGTTGTTTGCTAGATGCCGCAAAAGTTTTTTAGTTTTCAATTACATTCCATGCTGAGACATTGAATTTTTAATTAGTTTGTCACGTTGTGACTGAGTAAAGTAGCAAAAGCAATTTATACCTATTACGTAATCCTCCTCTTATATAGCTAAAAACCAGAAAAATATGGGAACGTCACCACATACATTTCAACACGGCCATGCAAAGAATGGGGAACCTCCTGCTGTTACTAGTGTATAATGAAGGACAAAATAAATTAGATTATTTTATTGAGGAACCTGTGAATTGGATTTAAATTTAATGTCGGAACACCTTCATTTCATAACAAAACACAACTTTGTATCAAATTTATTGAAAAGGTGGAAAAAATATTACATACACTTTGTTGCAGCATCGTAATTGAACTCATAGCCTTACCAGTGGTAATGAACAGAAATTTCTTTCTCGAACAATTTTGTAATTTCAATCTTACTTAAGGCCTATAGCCAGTCAATAGCATTTTCCATCTCGTTCAATTCCTAGCGGTTGCTATAATGTCACCCCATTCATCATTGCGTACACTCAACTCTGACTTAACGGAACGGCGCCAAGATTGGCGTGGTCTGCCTCTGAAACGAGTTCCTTCCAGAGGACAATACTCCAAAGCTTCTTTTGCTATCGATCCTGGTTCCGTTGGACCTCATCGTAGCACGTGTCCGATCCATCCAAGTTTGCGTCACCTGATTACTATCTCCGTACTAGTTATACCACATTGCTGTCATAATTCTATGTTAGTAATCGTTCGAGGCCATCTTATCTGAAGGGTTGGCCGCAGACATCGATTGATAAATGTCTGAATTTTATTGGTGACTGAATCACTCACTTTCCAAGTCTCGTACGCGTACAGCAGTCTGGATAATACAAGGCTTCGGAATAATTGAAGCTTGGTGTTTTTTGATATGAGGCTTGAGCGCCAGATGTTGTTTAACGCATAAAACCTTCCTCTCGCAGTATTGATGCGGCTTTAAACGTCTGCGTCAGACGACCGGGTGGTTGAGTGGTTAGCACGCTAGCCTCACATCCACTAGGTTCCGGGTTTGATTCCCGTAGATGCAACTGTGTTTAATTGAATTAGAATATTGATTTTCAGTTTGTAATAAATCTG
>JXPH01009620.1:2151-12261 GCA_001014845.1 Mochlonyx cinctipes | reverse complement strand
TTATTTTTGGTGAAAAGTACAAAATTAAAATGGCCGGCGATGCATAACGGTCAATTCAAAAAATCTGAAAAAACGAGGATGATCCCTTGACCAAACGGCAACTTTTTGGGGGGTATGTTTTTGAATTTTTCATTTTCGCGAATCCACTCCACCCTAGTATACAGTTGGTGGGACGGGGTCTGAACCATACCATGAACAGGTCCATGAACTTGTATACAGTCAGGGGAGATGTTTGAGCGTTATCACTTATTTTGCACATTGGTAGCAAATAATACTTAAATATATAAATACATCCTAGTCACTGACGCCATGTGAATCATTTGGGCCAAGCTTCACTAGAAACGTCGACTATCTTCTACAGGGCAAATCTTCGAAAATGTACACTTTAAATTTGTGAAACTTATACGGAGTTGAAGTACAAGCAAAAAAATAATTTATTTGCAACAAAAAGCTTCTTGTTGAAAATAGCCTAAAAAAGTTGTAAATATTTGGATACCCAATTGCCGACAGAAATTCACGACGTTTTTGACGCGCGGAGTAAATACAGTGTGTTGATAGACTTTTGGAATTTCAAAGCTTTCTATTGGTTTAATAAAAAAAATATGCATGAGAACAAATTGTACTTACCGAAAGTAGGTCGTGGCGGATCACTGTCTGAATCCTCGCCGCGCTGCAACGACAATAAAATTCTCAGCCACCGCTCCAAATCACTTTCATTATCGAACACAATGCAAAAACAGTCATCTTTTGTATATAATGCAATCACATACTTCTGTTTAGTGTCCAAACGCTTGTTTATATTGAAACAGTTGCGTAGCACAATGCTACGCTTTGCCTGAATCGAACTGTTATTTTTGATCAACGAATTTTTGAACTTTTTCTCACTGTCATAATATTCGATGCGTGCCGACTTGTCTGTGGTGTCGCCGTACACGACAAAATATTTCTTTTTCATCGTTTTCAATTTACGCTGGTAGCCGCGCAACACGACGTTCAGTGATGCGGGCACGTCAGCCGAGACACCACCACCGCCGGCCCCGGACGCGTTATTCTGATTCGACGTTGACGACGTCATACTTCTCGCGAACGGCAACATTCGAATCGAGGTCGAGGCTGTTGTTGTATTGATAGTGTTGTTGTTGTTATTATTATTGCTGTTGTTGTTATGACTGGTGAGGGTGGACATCGCGGCGGCAAATTTCCGCCACGGTGGCCCATGTGAACTTTTACGGGGTAACGATGAAAGTGGTGTTGTTGAAGACGTCGTGAATGGCTGCAAAAAAAGATGAAAAAGAAATAAATAAACATTAAATTGTGCTTCAGGTGGTGGAAATAATTGTAAACAACATGTTATTGTTTTTTTTCTAGGCCTTTTTCCATTTTATCAAACCATAATATGTAAACATAAATTTATAGCGCATTTTATAAAGCATAAAATTTGTAAAAGTAATCTATTATCACGTACATAATTCATTTTAAGGTGACAAAATTTACATAATGGGGCGCTTTATCAGCTCTAAACCATGTTCATTTTTGTTTGTTTATTTTTTCAGTTTTTTTTTTGTCGGGACAGACGAAAAGGGTAGTTGGACAGAGAAAGAGGGGAAAAAACTAGTCCCAATATCTTTAGTTGTTTTTTTTTTTGCGCTAATTAGTAGGTACAATTTTCGATTATTTTATTGTTATTGCGCGTGTATTAAATATTATAAACAATCGTATGTAATGGCGTATAAAAACACATTAAAAATATTAATAATTATTAAGTACATGATATTGCGAGTTTTATTTTTTATTATTTTGTAGTTATAGTTATGAAATGCGTAGTTTGTTTGTAATTTACTTTTCAATCAAACGGCTGGACTCATTATGTTGTGAAATATTGTTTTAGGTGCTGCTATTTGCTGTTGTTATTCGTTATCCAGTAATTATAATATTTTTATGATGATGTTTTACATCGCAGTGGGTGGTTTGTGGTATGTCAGTAGTGCAAATATACATTAAAACTATATCAGCTACTTTCTTTGACGCAATTTAAATTGAATCATTGGGTTTTTTCGAGGGTTTTTTTCAATGGCGTGTCAGGTCATGAGTACGTCAAAACAATTGGGTTAAGGTGACAAATCGAAAGAAAAAATGTGAAATATTAAGGGTAGAACACTAATTACTGGATACGGGTAAAACTCCATTAATTCGAAGTCGCATGGGACCGACGAATTAAAGGACATCAATGTATCGAGATAGCCATGGAAATGAATATAATGAATAAAATGAACAAATAATGAATCTATTCGAATTATCGGACATTCTAATTAATGGAGTTTGACCCGTAATAAATACTGCCGCTATTCGCATAAGAACCGTAAATGTATTTGAGTCAATTTTGAGTTAGATTGCTATTTGCTTTATTTTTCGTAGCAGTTTCTACTACGCTAATAAAAACTAGCGGTTTATTCTAGAAAAATCGAGAAAAATACGAAGCCCAATTGCCGAATGTTAAAAACTATTCGCATAACAGCCAAATCTCTGATACATTGAGAATCCTTTAAATTAAACCAATAAAAGTTTCCTGAAAACGTTATTCCTGATTTGGAAGTATGTTAATAACTCATGTTCAATCATAATAAACTTTTATTTTTGAAATATTGTAATATAATTCATTATGTTGTATTTAATTTAGAAGCACACATACATTCCGGCAAATCTATCCAAAAAGATTTGTAACTGTCATCGAAAACTGGTAGAATAACCTGCAGGAGATGGGCTTTTCTTTCTTGAAGAATTCTTCTGAGGCATTTCGGTCGCTTCGACGTTCGCAATCTTTTTAAGCTGCTTCTTCGAAAACAGAGTGCAACGGATTTTTGGCTCACTTCCATTGACATAATTGCTGTAAGTGAGCTCTAAACTTCCTTTCTCAATAATTATATATCGTATATTCTCAATGTAGGGTCGAGGCTTGCTCTGCTTGTCGCAAAAAAGTCGTTATGATAATTTTAGTTTATTTATTTTCACAATAAACAACAAACAATAATTTGACAGCTGCAAACACAATACCAATATACCGTACAAAAATAGACGCTGCGTCGGTATTGTGTCTGTGGCTTAACAAATTGACGCAAAATATTCGCATAACGGCCGAATCCATAATTTTATCACATAAGTTATTTTTCAGTCACGATATTTTTTTTGGGTGTTGGGAAAAGCATTGCCATAATCTATTAGAAAATATGATAACTTCAACTTGCCATACTTGTATAGTATGAGTATAAACTAGCAAAATTTACGAAAAGTTAAAAACGTTGTTTTCTCATTTTGATGTTTCTACATTTACGGTTCTTATGCGAATAGCGGCAGTATAGTAACTCGACAAAAAAGTATTTAAGAAGTGATCCATAATTTAATTAATTCTAGACCGTAATTTAAATAAACTTATTTGAACTCTTTCACTTCGATTTTCATACCGACATAGGCATCCGCATCCTGCAATAAAAATTACAGCGAATTAGGTTTTGTCAAAGAAGAATCATTTTACAATTCTTCGACCAACCCTCCCATAATGGAAGAAAGTACTGGAGAGAACTTAAACCCAAAAACTCCAAAATGCATTTCAAGCACAGATATGCCTGTCTGTTATGTAACTATGTAACGGTGTGAGTCATCAACCGATAAGTCGCTTGAATCATTTTTTGGTGTAACCTCGGAGGGAATTTAAAATGGCCAAATCGGTCCTCAGGGTCTGATGGCGAAGTTCTGGGAATAAGATCTGAATTTCAGTAATTTAGTGGGCCATCGTCATTTACAAATTCCATTACACCAAGAGCGCAATTCACATATGCGACTTGTCATGCGTCAATCGATGAATGTATACACCATGGTCAAAATACACTTGTTCCCAAAATATGAGAATTATCTGCTTCCCTTCAAGCATTTACTAAAAATTAATGTACTGGGGTGTAGCATAAACCGCTAAATATCAAATTTTTATACGATTTGCGACACGAGTGACTTAATAGGAAACTAAAATTTCTCTCTCTCTCTCGCTTTCTTTTTTGTACAAGTTATGTTCAAGAGTCAGAGGCTATGTTTTTATCCAACAACCACATACGCAAACGTGTTACTAATTTAACGGCAAATTTGAGAACTAACGCCAATTGCTTATTTTTGAAATCATTTTCTGAGCTTCTCCCAAAGATTATAGAAAGAAGAAAACCATCTTAGAAGAAAAACTAGTTCAATTTTCAAGAGGTACCCCTTAGATTAATAATAGGATATGGCTGAGAAAATTCGACATGAATTAGGAAAAACAGCGACACTTTTTTTGGTGGTCATATACCGCACTATTTTACTGAATTTACTTCTACATCGTAATACTTCACAAATTTTGTCTATTAACCTCCCCACTTTTTGAATATAAAATTTTGACATTTCAAAATATCAACAAACGTCGATATTTTGAAATGTCAAAATTTTATATTCAAAATGTGCAGTCGCCAGTAAATGAGAGTTATTCAAAGTGAATGAAAGCATAATAAAAATCAATGTCAGTACCAGGGCTTCCTCTCCTCCCACACGCCGAAAAATAAAAGTAATGTCAACAAATAGAAAATTACATTTTAAAAAATTGTTTCTCCAGAAACATTTTAAGCGATCTTTGCGCCGATGTCTTGATAGCGGCGATATATCACAAAATTCGCACGATCGGGTACTCATCGAAAATTGGACCAGTTTTTCTTCTAAGATGCATATCTTATTATTAATCTATGAGTACCCGATCAAACTAATTTTGTGTTACATCACCGCTATCAGGGCATAAGCGCAAAAATCGCATAACCTTAAATTTAACGTTACAAAGAAATACGAATGGATGGCATATTTATAAAACCACTTGAAATTGCTGATAGGAATATAAATGTTGACATTTCAAAACATCAACAAACCGAGGAGAGGGAAAAGACAAATATTGTGAAAATATTTTGAGGGAGAAGTAAATTGTAGTGAAATAATGCGGTATATGACCACCAAAAAAGTGTGTCGCTGTTTTTTTTTTGTTTTTCATAATTAATTTTCTCAGCGATATCTCTTTGCAACGACTATTAACACTGTAGATATAACTGGCTATCAATGAAAAAAATCGCCACTGTTTTGTTCTCAGATCGCAGTATATCGATTATTAGTAAATGGTTTAAATAATTTTCAATATACTTTCACAAACAGCCTATTTTGGTCAAAAGTCGTCTGTAATGGTGATTCCGGATATTAGGGCTGATTTTATATGGAGAAATTTCTAATGCAATTTTTAAAAAAGTTAGCACCCAAAAATTGTCTATTGGTCTTAGAAATATATTTAAATATATTTTCAGATTTTTATTTTAATCGCTAGTGTTCGTACTTTTAGCTCAAAAATCACAATTCATTTGATTTTCTCAGAAATCAAGCATTTCTGAGAAAATTATAGTTAAATAATGATGTACAAAGTTGTTATAAATCTAATTTTCGATAAAGTTGTAATTTTGATTTTGCATGTATGTCCTCTAGCTTTAGAGAGTTATGGTTTTTCGAAAGTTTTTATTGCCCGTTTATCATAGTTGAATTACGTCAACGGAGGAAGGTTACCCTAGTGATTCGGATGTGAATACGTAAATTAAATGTGAACTTGCTCTGGTTACTGCATAGAAGAAGAGAGGACATATCACGGTTAGATTACCTGCGTTTAGCGTGGTTCCCATAATTCTTTGTCACATCCAAGTCTCACTACACGTTTATTTTGACAATGGAAAAACAAGTGAATTTAACGGGATGCAAAAAAATAGTGGATGACGAGACGAGTCCGTAAATATTGTTTACTGACCGAGCTTGTTTTAAAGGTAGTACTAGACGCTTGATTCGTTTTTGACGTTTGCAACAATGCAAGTCAAATATTATATAGGTATGATTGCTTCGCGATTACATTAGTATTAGTTTCGTGTATTTGTTCCCAATTTGAGCGATGACTCATTTTTGAAAATTTTAAGTCGTGGTTGAGTATTTAATTTCCACTGCTCTGGTTCATTATCTGGCAGTTATTTTGAAATGTTTATCTTTAATTTTTCTCAAATATTATGAAAAAAAAATGCAAATTTGTGTCACTGACGGNTGGTTCATTATCTGGCAGTTATTTTGAAATGTTTATCTTTAATTTTTCTCAAATATTATGAAAAAAAAATGCAAATTTGTGTCACTGACGGAAATTATATATCTATGTTTGAATATGGGAATGTGTAAATGTTATATTTTGCATCAGAATGATGGGAGGAAGTCTTTAAACAGCACGCACTTCTGAAATTATTACTTTTTTGTAAAATATGTGTTGGTACGTGAGGTCTCATTTTGTATAGCCTTTCTACAATGGAATAGGGTACGCCAAAAAATTTGACATTTGACTAACCCGTCATGTTGTTTTTACGGAACGCTCTTTCTATTGTAATTGCATCTATCAGTAAATATTTTTACTAGATGGTTCTGTTTTGCTCAAAAACAAATTTTTATAGCAAAAATTGTTGTAAGCTAAGCGTGTACTATAATATCAGAGCGAACTGAGCGGTCACGTTTTGAAAAGGATTTCAAGAGTTTTTGGTGGAAAATCTCTGACCACTCCCAGCCACTTTTCCCTAAGGTAGGGTTCTGTTTGGGAAGCTTCTTTTTAGTGTGAAGTTCTCCGGTCCACAGTCTACGGTTGTGATCATTATTTTAACCTTTTTTCCACTTACAGCTTCGACGTGAACACCCATCTATGTCTCTGCACTTTAGAGTAAGCCGGCTATATTACAACAGGGTATGTTTCTGTACCAGGGCTAAGTTTAAGCCACAACAAATAAAAAAATAAATACTAGCTTTTTGATTTTTCATCTAATTTAGTGTCTAACTTACTGAGGGGCCCTTCTGTTGAAATCTTAACTTCTCAAAACAGTCTCTCTTAACTTTGAATTTCCAAAATTCTTCAATTTAGCCCACCTTATTGGATATTAACCCGTTGAGCTACTATGAAATAAGTCAATGATTCAACAAAAGAAGTTGAAGTCTTGGAGATCTTCTTTTCCTTTATTTAAAAAATATTGAAAAACCTCGTACAAATCAAATTTAGGTATCTAATTGTAAAAAATTAAACACAAAAGTCTAAACTTTAATCAGCTTTAATTTTAAACTTTTGGGTTTAATAATAATAATAATTTAGATTAATTTCTAAAATATTAAAATTAAATAAAAAGCCCCGAAATTGGTATAAAATTGAGTAAATTTTCGGAGATTTTCTCTTCATTTCAAAATTATGAACTTTTTTCATCGTGATCAATACTTAATCAATTTTCCAGGTTAACTAAATCCAATTTTGAATTCATACTGTCGAAAAAATGCATTTATCCACCACAAAACCTTAAATTCAAGGAAAAGTATGCATAAATAATAATGAAATCATATCAAAACCACGTCCAGAAATTAACCAAAAAAAGCGAGACCCAGACGGTATTTGACCTTAACATTTCAATGCAAAACATAGTTTTTCGTTGCCATCATCACAACATAACACACAGCTAAAAACAACCTAATACATCATATTTTTTATTGAAAACATTTTGAATTCCAGGAAAGTTTATGGGCTCAGGTATAAAACGCTGAATTAATTGTGAAATCAAAATTTTATTTTATTATTTTTGCAACACACTGAAAATAATTTATTGACGTCTTGTAACGGTACCTACGGACCCATTTTGCTTTATTTTTATTTTTGTATAGGTATTCGCAACAATTTTATTTTTAGTTTACTTTTTTTCGCTTAATTACGCACTTTCACAACGATTTTGTTTTATGGACTTTTTATTTTAACATTGATTGTGGGGATTGCGATATGATTCAATCAAGCTTGTCTTATTATTGACTTCGTTTTGTGTGCTGACGAAATGCCTAAATATTTCTTGACATTGAAATATCATTTATTAAGATATTTCGGTGTGCAAAGTTAGACCATAGATTAATACTAAGATATGGCTGAGAAAATTCGGCATTTATTGGAAAGACAGCAACCTTTTTGTTTGGTGGTCATATACCGCATTATTTTACTAGAATTTACTTCTTCCTCGTAATATTTTTTCAAATTTTGTTTTTTAACATCCCCTTGGTTTGTTGATGCTTTGAATGAAATGTCAAAAGAAAGCATAATAAAAATGAATGTCAGTACCAGGGCTTCCTCCCACAAGCCGAAAAATAAAAATAATATGAACAAATAAAAAATTACGTTTTCAAAAGTGTTTCTCTGCCGGAACATTTTATGCGATCGTTTAGCCGATGCCCTGATATTGGTGATGTATCGCGAAATTCACGCGATCGGGTATTCATGGTATACGCCCACTCGGTCGAAAGCCGGTCGTTCGGTCGAATGCCATGGTCGATCGGTCGAATGGCATGGTTGGTCAGATTTTACTAATTCTCCAAGAAATTTCCCTTTTTTCTAACCATTTCTAAACAAATTTGAACAATTTCCCAAGAAGGTTTCCCTATTTTCTAATAAATTCTATCAGAACGACTTTTCGACCGAACGGCCTTCGACCGAA
This sequence comes from Mochlonyx cinctipes, assembly GCA_001014845.1. Classification (NCBI taxonomy): domain Eukaryota; kingdom Metazoa; phylum Arthropoda; class Insecta; order Diptera; family Chaoboridae; genus Mochlonyx; species Mochlonyx cinctipes. The sequence continues at coordinate 3,682 of JXPH01009620.1, read as the reverse complement.
CAAATTTTTCGACCGAACGGCCTTCGACCGAACGACTTTTTCGACCGAATGGCTCTCGACCGAACGGGGATATATCGGTATTCATTGAAAATTGAACCAGTGTTTCTTCAAAGATGCATATTAGGGTGGTCGTAGAATACCCGACTTCGTCCGATTTTAAGTCTCACCCCCTCAAAAGTTTCGTCTTGCAATTCTATACGTCCTCAAACATTTTGAGCCCGATCGGATAAAATTTAGGACGTGCTACCGGCCAAAAATCGTCAAAAAAAGGCGTTTTTGAGGGTTTACGGAGCAAAAAAACGAAAAATAATTCTGGAACTCTTTTTTTAAACATTAATCACCTAAAATATTTGGAATACATTAAAACATAATTTTTTTCTCATTTTTGTGGATTTGGTTTACTGTCCACTTGTTACGGCCCAAAATAGGTGAAAAAATCACCTATTTTCCAGTTATATGCTGGCTAAATTTGTTTGTGCAAGCCGATTTTGATGAAAAAATAAACGAGAGTAGTTATTTATTGTATAAATATTTTCTGAAATTTTTAGCTTAATCGGTCAAGTGGTTCTATAGATACAGGGCTGGGAACATACAAACCTCTAGAGAATTCAAGGGGCCCTTAACGATATCTTCGGTTTAAGTCATCCGATTAAGCTGAAAATTGGCACATAAGATTGTTTGATTGTGATTAGTGTATTAATCAATCTGAAAATCTTGGAGCCTAACTGGTCGTAGCCNAGAGAGAGAGAGAGAGAGAGAGAGAGAGAGCCTATGGGCTCTAGTACAAGGGTAACTGAATTTATGAGTTTTTAAGCTATAACTCCATGGTCCAAAGTCCGATTGAGCTCAAAATTGGTATGGATGCCTAACTTGTTATTTAATTGAAGCTCTGAGCTAAATCGGTTGAAGGCTGCTTTAGGCTCCAGTACAAAGGTACTCATAAAAATGTAATAAAATGGTTTTTTAACCATTCCTTCCCTTCCTGTGCATGAAAATTGGACGTATAGAATTGCAAGACGAAACTTTTGAGGGGGTGAGACTTAAAATCGGACGAGGTTGGGTATTCTACGACCACCCTAATGCATATCTTATTATTAATCTATGGCTAGACACTATTTCACGTAACATGCATCAAAAATCTTAGAATAGCGCGATTGTAGAGAAGAAATAAAGATTATAATATGCATAATAAATTTTGCAGACAGACTTCAGACATAAACTTTTTTATTCTTTTTTTTCAATTGATCTCTTACAAAAAAGGTGTTACTAGGTGTAATCGAAATACAAACAACCAGGCAAAGTGCTGAATATGTATTTATTTTATTATGAAAAACAACAACAAAAACAGTCCGAAGGTAACAAATAAAATATATATATTATAATCAATCCAAAGTAAATATATACGGAAAGAATATAATATTTAATCAACTAGAGGACCCTCCTTTTCAACACTAGAATCAGAAGGGGTAGAACAGTGGTGGAGCCATAGATTAATAATTAGATATGCATCTTAGAAGAAAAACTGGTTCAA
>JXPH01009604.1:0-12260 GCA_001014845.1 Mochlonyx cinctipes | reverse complement strand
TTAAAGGATCTTCTAACTCAATTGCGGTCTAAATCCTTCGACACCAATCTCTGTATCGAAGGTCCAAATCGCAACAAGTTTTGCATGAATTCAATAAAAATAATAAAAATAACAAATAAAAGAATAAACAAAATTCAATAAAAACAATAATAATAAAAATTTATCGTTTCTTGGTTTTGTGGACACTTATCAGGTAGTCCAGGTCACCGAGAAGTCAAACTCCAACCGTACCTAACTAAAACTGTCTGCATTAACCAGGACATTCACCTCTCCTCCACTGCGCTAGGAGATAATAAAATATCCACAGAATATGAGCCATGCAACTCGGTCTGCGATCACATAAATTTATATTAAATGTGTCTAAGTGAACAGCATGAAGTGCTCCAGAACATCCACTTCGCCTTAAATAACTTATGGTCCCGTTCACAATTCGGATGGGTGAGAACTATTACGGAATAGTCCCTTCCGTGTTGTGTACAGTTCTGTTGTGCAGTCTAAAGGCTTGTTTTAGTGTCTATCTGCCATTGTAGTAACTGTTGGCGTGGATACTGCAATGTTTTCACCGAGCGAGTTACGAGGACCCTAACAGCTTTCGCTCAGCGAGCATCAGTAGTTTTCTATGTCTTCAGAAATTGGAAATAAATTTATCAAAATTGATTGAAAATACTCGTAATATCGATTTTAGGAAAATCCAATAAATGGCATTGGATTTCCAATAAACAAACTTAAGCCTGAGAGTTTTTATTTAGTCTGAATTTAAACTTCTATCTGATGCTAGTGGTCCATTCAATCACTTATTAGATACAGAATATAAAACTATAAACATATTTGAAATGAAAGAACTTGAGACTCTAGAAATTCAGAAATAAAAACAACGAAACAACCAAACAGAATTCACGAATAATAGACATTCTTCAGTATATTCAATTGGATATTAAGGACTACTCAAATTTAAGCCTACTTGAATAAATCAAATAAACTTCAATGGAGCACTCTGCAAAAACTGAGTATCCTCTGTTAGTTTAAATAAAGGTAAAGCACCCACCAGAGCTTCAGAACACTCTAACTATACTAAATAAAATTAAAATTTATCAAAATCAATCAAATCCATAATCATAAAAACACCAATAGGTATAATGAGCAATTTCTCCCTTTCACCAAAATGAGTACCGCACTAGGTATACTCTGGCAAATAAAGGGTTTTTCAATAAGGACATAACAATTTTGTATTTAAATAACACACAGAGTAATTGAGATATCGAGTTGTAATTTATTGCGAGTGCAGTACACATTACATTACATTTAAGAATGGAATTCAATTCAATTCAGCGATCGAGTCTTTGGAGCTAATTTTCCACCACTGTTCCACACATATCAGCCAACACGTTGGGGATTTCACGTTCGATATTGTTCCTGAGCTCCTCTAACGTTGTTCGCTTGTTTGCATAAACCAACGACTTGGCGTAAAAAGAAAAAGACTTAACGATAAAAAGAAATTCAATGGCGTTAAATTGTGAGTAGAGCGAGGTGAGTCATCTCAGGTGACCATTCGACCGGACCATTTCTCGAGATTACACGATTACCGAACGTCCTATTCAATAGATTAATTGTTTGACCAGCTGTGTAACATGCGGAATAATCTTGTTGGAACCACTTATCACTGATGTCAATTCCATCCAATTCTGGCGAAAAATAGTCTTCCAAAATGGTACGACATTGACCGTAACATGGTGATAATTGTCATCGACGAAAAAATACGGTCTAATCATACCCCTGACATGAAATCCACACCACACGGTCACTTTTTCTGGCAGCAATGGAGTCTCTTGAAGCTGTCCAATAACGCATATTTTGCTTGTTGACAAAGCAATTAAATCAAAAATGAGCTTCATCACTGCAGATGATTTTTCGATGAAATTCATGAATATCTGAAAAGTTTTGCAAAGTTCAATCGGAAAAGTTTTGGTGCTTCAAATGATCAAGAGGCTTCAGTTCTTGAGTTAAATAATCTTGTTAAGTTGTAGGCTAAGATCTTTACGAAATATTTGCCATAATGTGCTTTGACAGATTCCCAATTCCTGTGAACGGTGTGGAATCGACTGATTTGTTACTTTTCGTTACTTTGACCGGTGCATTGTCTCACTGCCACAGGAACATTCAATAGTTAATATGTTGACTCGAATTTATCCACCATAACACGCACAGCCTGTCTGGTGGGATGATTATTACCGCCAAAAATTGGAGTAAGTGCTCTTAAAGCTGCCACCACTGACTCAGAATTTCGGTAGTAAATTTGAATAACTTCCGAACGTTGCTCATTCGTCAACTTCACCATGATATAAATTTAAGCCTTGACTGACATTTTGACATTGACAGATGTGNAACGTTGCTCATTCGTCAACTTCACCATGATATAAATTTAAGCCTTGACTGACATTTTGACATTGACAGATGTGATAAAAAAATTAAGAGTGCGTTCGTATTAAAATACAAATTTATGTCGCTATTTAAAAATCCTAGCCTATGTTATCTTCAAATTTTATCTGTTCATCTTTCACAACTCAAATATATACATGAAGAACCAGGCCAATACGGCTTCAAAATTTTAACTTCAATAACGTCGCTCCGACTAATAAGGGCTGCCATTAGGAGAGCCGTACTCATTATTGATGACGTTACGCCATTTTATTATAAAAATTAATCATTTTTGATCTACAAATGTCAACTTTGTATGGAAGCCCACAGAAGCCTTTGTCCGATTAGGTTAAAAATTGGTGAGCATGACATGGGTGATAATTGATACTCTTGACCAAAACTTCAAAAGATTTTATTCATAAATGTGTGATCGATTTCGTTTTTATTGATAAAATGCCGAACATTTGTATGGGAGCCCACAGAAGCCTTTGTCCAAATGGGCTCTCATATAAATGAATCGCAAGTCCTTATCAAATGAATACTTCTTCCAAAATTTCAGTTCGATCGGACAAACCGTCTAGGAGTTTTCTTGGGACAAAAAAAGTTTCGGATAGATGGACCGTGGGATCGTGGGATCGCCCAACCGACTAACAGACGTCCAACCTATTTTGGTCGGAAATGATTCCTAGAGGTCCAAAACGTGTTTTAAAGTTTAGTTGGGTGATTTTCGTTTTTGGACCAAATGCATGACTTTGACTTTCAGTAAAAGTTATTCCCCCGAATAAAGAGTATGGATCCCATCATGAACAGCAAACAATACCCATTGTACTGGCCCAGCACTACTGGGGTTTTGCCTAGACAGAAATTGCTCACGTGCCTTCAGGCTCAAATTGTTTGATGGATGAGCTTGAGCGTGCTAGAAAAAGTTTGTCCTAATAGTAAGACCTATGTTATGGATTTCTGTAGTTTCATGCACTTCCACTCAAGCGGTGCAATCAGCTCACTTTATCTCAGAGCATCGTACAGCTTTTGCACCTTGACAAAGTAGATCAGTGTGCCAAAACATATTTTTATGATGATTTTTTATAAATTCGTGACTGTCCACAGTGAAATCAGCTTACTTGGTTGAGGCCTTAGTGCGTTGCCTCTCTGACAAAGTTAGTTAGTGCGCTAAGCTAAGACCTATTTAAATAATGAATTTCTCCCATGTCGATTTCGTGCTATTATGTGGGGTTTTTAACGTAAAGTAAGTTTTAACTTTAATTTTTTTTTTATTTCAGCCAAATGTCCCAAATATCTTTTTTATGATTCGGCCCTTTTAAATTGTTCAAACGGTCTTTGCCCATGTCCCACCACCACCATACGTGTTTGATGTTACCCTAATAATTTTATTGATATTCTGTCAAATTTGACACGTGATTGCTATTTAAATTATAAAAAAAAACAAAAATAATAAAAATAAGTTTACGTGCTTAGCTCAGCCTCGAAGCAGCATAATATTGAATGAAAAAGCTTTTCAACAGATAAAACTACAATTTTAATAAACCTATTCGGTTAGAATTAAATTATAATTGATATTTTATCTCGTAATTAACATCGAATCAAAATTGAAGTCAATGTCGTTTCAGTTTTAGAATGACATGTAGAATTATTAATATTAACTACTGTTACATAATAATAATGCATTCTAATATTCTAACGCTAACCTATAAAATGAAATAAAATCGAACAGCTATAATGATCGCATGCGTTGCTAAATACCATAATAAAAATACATTGACTTCATGTGTGACCGTGAACGTAATCGTCATGAACTTAATACAGAAATAATTTGAATTCTTTTTCTTTTCATTTCAGTCATTTTCATTTGCCACCGCTAGAAGAAGCAGACAGCACCCAGACACATTTTGAAGAAAAATTATTATTATTGTTGGAGTGGTGTAGTGTACACTATAAAAAATCAAAAAAGCTTTTATGAAAGTTAAATAGTTAATGAAGTATTATGAATTATGGAATGGTGTCGTGCATACTGAATAATTAGAGGGAACTAGGCATTCACTGGCTACGTCTACGCTGAAGACCAGTTTATGGAATGAGAACAAGTGTAGTCAAACTAAGCTAATAAACTACACTAAAAATTTGAGCAACCATAAAAACATTAATAATCAGAGACTTGATTACTGTAGAAGCAAATGGAACTGTAGATCGACTATTTTTCAAGCTGTTATTCAAGCCTGAGGACGAAAGTACACGTAGTCCAGTCAGTAAACATTTAATAAAAGAGTTGCGGCATTTTGATAATATAAGGTACGCTTCTCGTTTTTAAATTGGCAGGGCTCGAAATATGCCATACCAGCTGTGCCTCAAAAAGAGTGAATGCTCTACTTTTAGATAATAGTAATAATAATAACACCTATTATAGTACCCTATTGGAACCAGGCGAGTCCTCATATTTCAGAGAACTTTCTAGGTATTTAGTGGACCTACAGCTTATAGTGTATTCTGAACCACCACAACTTTAATGGTAATGCTGTCGAGTTACCAGATCATTGAGCCCATCAAATCATGTTCAGTTTTTATTGCAAGGAAACTGACTAACCTCACCTACACACATATACCACAACAATCAAAGGTTATTTAACTGTAGATGGTAGTAGGTGTATGCATATTTCACAGACTGACTGTACTGTGTTCTATTTATAGAAATATCGATAATGCAGATTTATGATAAACTGAAAATCAACATTCTAATTCAACTGAACACAATAGCAGTTACAGGGAATCGAACCCGGAACCTAGTGGATGATAGGCTAGTATGCTAACCACACAACCACCCGTTCGTCAATATGTATATTGAACATATAAGTTCTATAGAAACTAAAATTATCTTATTCAGGGTATCCCTAATCTATAAAAACCGATCCCAGTTGATGATGAGCCATTTTTTATCATTTTGACCACTTTATACATGTCATTTTTTCTGATGATGTCATATTTGGATTCTGCATCCCAAACACCCCTGGATACCAATTTTTTCGGTCCCAGCTTACCTAGTTCAAAAATTTCCAGTTTCCGTGTTTTCATTCAAAAAATTCTGAAAGCCTAACGGTCTTTTTAAAATATCTCAAAAACAAATGGTTCGATATAAGTCAATATGGGCTCAAAATTTTTGTATATTAAATGGCCACAAATGTTTGGAACATTTCAAGACAATTACACCAACAGGAACCAGTGTAGCTTAAAAAACAGTTAATTTTGCTGCAAAGTACGAAATAATGACCAGAGCTGCATAACAATCAATTCAAAAAATCTGAAAAAAATCAAGGATGATCCAAATAGCTACTTCGTGGGGAGTATGTTTTTTAATTTCATCGTTTGAAAATCTTCACTACACCCTAATTAACAAGCTATCAAAGAGGAAAATCAACAGAAACAGCTTTACATGGAGATTTTCCAGACCATTGAAAAATCCATGCAAAACAGAGAATTCTGTTTAGGTGCCTTCTTCAATATTGAAGGTGCGGTCAATAACACCTCGTGTGACATTTTGTGGGCTCTTCTGTGACTTAGTATTCATCACAATCTCAATACTGATACAGCATACTCTCTGTGCTGTTCTTGATGCAGATAGACTACTTCAAAAATTGAATTACTTGAAGATTATACCGTGGAATTTTTTTTTTTGAGGTTTGCTGTCGAAAGCTTGGCTTATCTAGTAATCCTAGTAAGGCTTGTCTAAGTTTTTTTCATCAACCGCAAGAAGAACTTTGAATGTTGCAACTATGGAACTTATCACACTCAAAAACGGTGGTTTACCCTAAATTTGACCATCTTATTGCTCATAGTCGTTTGTAGTTTTCAATCATATTTAACCTATACTACCATTGTCTGCTCAGTAAGTTGGCTGGGTGCCACGTATAAGTCGTGAGGATGGCACCAAAATCTGCCACTAGGTGAAAAAATTTCGGGATGAGAGAAATGAATGTGAACTGAAATGGTGAATGCCGTTTTACTAACACAAATCAAGGTATGTAACAAGTGCAGTGAAACATGCTGCGCCAGTTAGTTTAAAGATAAATATTTGAGTGGGTTTGTGTAGCTCATGTGCATTTATTGTTAATGTTGAACCAATAGTGGAAGTTAAAAGCTTCCAAACTCGTGGAATCGTGATTACAAAAGATTGAGGTACAGTTATGTGAAATATTGAATCTGAAAGGCACAGCAAGCTTCAAGAGCTTTCCAAAGTTTTTTTGAAAATCTTCACAGATTTCAAGAAGTCTGAAACTAGCAGTGCTACTTTATGTCAGCAAAACCTAGAAAGCTCCTTGAACTATCATGTAATACACTCAGAATTTTGTTAACAAGACTGCGGTGTATAGTGAAAGTTTTCTGTCCAAATAGAACCTCAAATGAGGAGTTGTGGCGTACTACAAAGTTTGAAGAAATAGCAGGAATGATAAGACGAAGAAAATGAAAACTAATTAGACCAAATGTTACAAAAATCTGCACGCACACTTAATATAGTTCAAGTCAAATGACTCAAACTTTTGACTGCTCTAGATTTGAATTTACCTGATTCTCAAATCAAACCATCTGCTGAATATCAGATGGTTTGATCTGAGAATCAGGAAAATTGTATGAACTGATCCTTNCTCAAACTTTTGACTGCTCTAGATTTGAATTTACCTGATTCTCAAACCATCTGCTGAATATCAGATGGTTTGATCTGAGGAAAACTCTGACCCGAAGCAGTCAGCTGATGATTGTTCAGGTAAAAAAGTTTGCGCCAGCACTTGGTAGGAATTTTCAGGGTCATCATAAGAAGGAACAAAATAAAGAGACACTAGTTTTTTTATTGTGTTCCCTCTAATGATGTCCCTGAGAATTTCTACCAAGTGCTATTCTGGCGCACTGTATAACGTGCACGAAAAGGAGAGAACATGGCGTGAAGTTGAGGTATCAGATTGTGACTCTTTGTGGATGCCCTTTACTCCCGGTGGTGCAGGATAAGATGATGTTGAAATAAACCTAACAGAAACCCATGTTATCTTTGTGAACTCAAAATTGGGCTTTGTTTTGTGTCCAAACATTTTATAGTTAATGCTAGTTTGAATTGTTAAAGGGAGTTGAAAATGGAAAAAAAAACTTTTAATGCCTTAAACCACTTCTTATTGTCAATGAAGAATACCGTGTTGGTGAAAGAACTTAAAAAATTCAAAATAAATGTTTCTCCCGCCACAAATGCAACAAATAGATAAACAATTTATTCCATGAAAATTGTAAGATTTTAATATTCAGTGCTAAAGTAACGATAGAAATTTAAGTTTTTTTGCATATCAATTACGCATTATTCTACCTGCATGCAATTCATTTTATGAGAACACTTTGTTTCATTTAAATTAGTTATTAAATACCATGCGTCATACTTAAAATCAACGATTGTCCGGAAATCGACATTTTTATTGTTCAGTATGATTCATTTCTCATGTTTCAATTAAAAGGGTAGTAAGTTCACGATACAAAGTGACTTAAGCTTCCTATCTGCTCCGTTACAAAAATATATTATTTTTTTGATGCGGAGATTATAATCTTGTGGTTTTACTTGTATTGTATTCACTTAAGTTATTCATAGTATGTCGACAATTGTCATAATAATTCATAAAACATCATTGTTAGTAATTTCAATAAACTGCATTGTATAGTAATATCCATTAACAACAATACTGTTTTAATTTATTTAATTTTCTTAGAAATAAAAACATAATTGTCTGTTATAATTACAAAGTACCAGGTGCCACGCGCATCTCCTTATTTTGAAGAGTGGTTTATAGATAATTTAATTCAATTAATTTTAATGGTGAAATTTATGATAGAGGCTGCAAAGCGGTTAGACTTGAATCTATTATGGAGGCTATAATGTCGGGGTCCCCGGATGATGTCAAATTGCTGTGACTTAGAAACCCGGTCTACTCTTAAAACTAAATGAATTGAAAATTCAATTCACAGTTCAATAGGGGAATAGTATGGGTAGAAGAAAATTTCAGTTCAAAGTTTTTATAGAAAAATTTGTTCAAAATTTCAGTTCCTGAAAATAAATAAGCATTTTCAAAAAAAAAAAAGAAGATTAGCTTCTGATGGGAACTGAAGCCAGAACCACTAACTCTAAAGTCATTATTGATAATAATATAATAATAAGGCCTATAGGTACCCTATTGGGATCAGGTGAGTCCTCATATTTTAGAGAATTTCCTAGGTATTATTGGACCTACAGCTTATAGTGGATTCTGAACTTATTTACTTACTTAAGGCCTATGGTCCCTTGTGGGGCACAGCCGGATTCTGAACCACCACAACTTTAATGGTTATGCTAATGAGCTCAAAAACCTAAAAATTTTAACTTTTTCCTAAATGTCTCCAAAATTGACAGTTTTGAGCCTATGGCGCGGGGTCCAAACGTCATTTTAAAAATCCCCAAAAAATCAGGGTAGCTATGGGACCAAAATGCAACTTTGAACCGGTGGCGCGGGCCACAAACGTCATTTTAAAATTCTGAAAAAAATCAGGGGTCCCATACGAATCAGAATAACAGTTTTTGCGGGGGTATTTTTTGCCAATCGGCGTTTGAAATTTCTCCATACAAAATTGTGCCACCCTTATACAAACATATACCACCACAATCATAGGTTATATAATTGTAGATGGTGTATGCATATTTCATAGACTTACTGTACTGTGTTCTATTTATAGAAATATCGATAATGCAGATTTATCACAAACTGAAAATCAACAATACCGGGAATCGAGCCCAGAACCTAGTGGATGTGAGGCTAGCGTGCTAACCACTCAAGCACCCGGTCGTCAAAGTCATTATTGTCCGAGCTTATAACCACTCCGACACGGCTGGTCATATAAGTATTCAGAAAATGCTCTTAAATTTTTCATTTATGGACAGCTTTTTTGAATAAAAATTCAAATTAAACCTTCAGAAGTTCTCTAACGATACCAAACATGACACTTCCAATGATTGTTCAAAAAAATACTGATCTACCCCAAAGGTTTATGACAGTCTACAATATTGTTAAAAAGTGTCCATTCTATAGTTATCAACTATCACCAACTAATAATGTTCTCCATTTTATAATAACTCAGGATAGTTACTTTATTGACAAGGATGTCATTGGCAAGCTATTTTGTAAATCTTTCTATGAAATTTTATTAAAAAGAACCAGAGGCTTACTAGTGCTTACTAAAAGTGCATTTCAGAGCTGAAAATTATTAAAAGTAGGTATATGCAGTTTTTACGGAAATATTAAATATAAAACATAGTTTATATGTACTACATTTTTACCCATTTTTAAAACAGATAGTTAAAAAGGATACTTTTAGCTTGTATAGATCTGCTTGTACAAATGTGTGAGATTTTTGCCCCTTCGTATCCATTATAAGTTCTCTTCTGTGGTTGGTCAAACTATGCTCACTATCAACTCCTAATGTTGACTGACTCGACCTCAGTCATGCTCTGATGTGATCTTATAGGGATAGGTCGAAAAAGCAAATATGAACTCATTCCTATTAACCAATATCACCTCGAGCTTATCTGAGGTAGGGTCAGTCGGAATCAGGGGTCGATAGTGAACATAATTTGACCACCCACAGACGTGGACCTAAAATCTTCGTTTCGTTCAAAGACTCGATCTACAACTCACGAAATTTTAACATAGCCTAATAAAATGTTGCCCACATCATATCGAGATAGTTAGAAAAGGAAAGCTTATAAATTCAGTAACAAAAATTCTAGTTCCTCGAAGAAAGTTGCTCCAAATGGTCTGAAACGTAAAAAAAAACAGAAAATAATATCTGTGCGTGTGTCTGTTGGTCGTTTGTCTGTGTGTTTGTGTGCTCGATAACTCACGCAATTCTAAACCGATTTGGTCCAATATAAACTTATCAGAATTTTCTAGAAATCTTGAGTTCTAATGATCGGAATGAGCTCAAATTTGAAACATAAACGTTTTGTAAGCAATTCAGAAAAAGGTTGACCATGGGACATCAGAATTTCAAAGCTCATTATCAGGAAATTCTAGAGTTCTTAAGTTCTCGTGATTGTAATATGCTCAAATTTGGAATATAAGCTTTTGATTAGTATCCAAGAACAGTTCCTAAAAAGTTTAACCCTGAGACATCAGGATCTGAAGGCTTCTAGGTACCAGCAACTTCTATAATTCTCGAGTTTTAGTGACCAGAATGAGCAACTTTAGAAAATAAACTTATAAGTATCCAAGAACAGCTCCTGTGCTAAATTTGGGATAATATTATCTATTCTTGGCGCTTCCACTTTCCAGACTTTCTTGTATAACTCTGTAAGTACTTTTCCGATCCTCTTCAAAAGTTGCACTTATCATCTTTGTCAAAGTCCAAATCCAGTTTCTATCACAAAATATACAATAGATATGAAAGAAAAGCTACTTAATCCGCTTTGTGGCTTCACATTTCAGACCATTTGGAACAAGTTTTTGTTTTCCAAATTTTTCAAATTTTTCTGAATACATCTTTTATTTTCTATCCACAGATGTGATGGAAGAAAAAAAAAGCAAAAATAGTTTGGAGTATCGGAAATGTCTTCCTAAAAATCAATCAATGCTAGCTCTAAATTAGGAAAATATGAGCACTTGACGTGTTTTCTTTCGAAGACATTGATAAGTAATTACTTAAAAAAAGTTGCTATGAGGCAATTTCAAATATAATCAATAAAAGTAACGCTGAATCTGACTGACATTGGATTTAGATATTTTCCAATTCAATCACTTGAAGATCTAAGCAAAACCTTTCGTCAATCGTCGTCGTGTAGAGATAATTAAAATATTTTTTCTATACAAGTATGAAGCATAAGTAAAGTATGCTGTATATATAGTTAAAAGATCAATTCATTGCCTAACCGAGAAACTATATTTTGAAGGTCTCTAAATTATTGGTTTTGCAACTGCATGCTCGATTGAATGAATACTAGTTTTGCTATTTTTTTTAATATAGCCAGAAGATTAGTTTTCATTTTAGTGATTTTGCAATTTTAATTGAATTACGATAACAATTTTAATTATTGAGATATGTCAGATAATGCTCCATTCATTCTATACAACAGAACTCAGAACAATATAATTAGCATTTATTAAGTAAATAATTAGTATTTTTCTAACATTGTAATGATGGATTAAATAAAGCATATCATAGCATCGTGTAAGATTGTCAATAGTANAGTAGTGAGACCCTGTCAATTTCTATTGGAGTCCCACAAGGGAGCAATTTGGGTCCGCTACTCTTCCTTATTTTCATTAATGATATGGCAAAATTAAAATTGAATGGCTCACTTTATCTTTTTGCTGATGACTCGGCTCTTTTCTATTATGATAAAAATCCTTCCACAATTATTAGCAAAATGACAGACGATATGATTCTCCTTAACAGCTATTTTAGTTCTAACGTGTTATCGCTAAATTTAGATAAAACAAAATATATGATCTTTAAAACGAAACAAAAAATCCTACCACTAATGCCGGCNCAAAAAATCCTACCACTAATTCCGGACTTAATAGTCAATAACCACGTTATTGAAAGAGTATTAACTTTTAAATACTTGGGTTTCATTTTGGATCACAACTTGTCTTGGCAGGATCACATATTATTCATTAGGAAAAAGATTGCTTCTAAGTGCGGTGTTTTACGGAAACTGTCTTATTTTTTGCCAATGAAAATCTTATTGACTATTTATCATTCGTTTGTACATTCGCATTTGCAGTATCTTATAATTATTTGGGGTTCAGCTTGTAAATCGTCCATAGAGAAATTGC
>JXPH01009603.1:0-12631 GCA_001014845.1 Mochlonyx cinctipes | reverse complement strand
GTAGGATTTCCATTTTATCTCTCTATACGTCACCAGATTTTAAATGTTTGAATCGAAAGAGGTGAGTTTAGGCAACGTTTTACTATGCAACGTCCAAACCCGGGGACTTGGAGATCGACTCCTAGTCCTAGGAAGATTTCAAGGAGTTAAATTTTTAACCCCTAGGTTTCCATTTGTTGGTTAAATTATGTTCACTATTTAACCCCTAATGTCGACTAGTCCTACCGCAGACATGACCGCGATTATATTGACTAATAGGAATAGGGTGCGAGTGAGTTGAAGATTTGTTTTTTCGACCCATCACTATTATCGGATACCTCGGGCAGATCTGAAATAGTAGAATCAGGGGTCTCTCTATAGAGAACATAATTTGGCGGGAACTTATAATGGATTGGATGAATTCGCAAGATGGCCACAAGGCGGATCCATTGTGCTGAACTCCTATTATAGAGTGAATGAAAAGGGATATAAACAGAATGAGATAGAAGATTTCGATTTAGAATTCTGTGCTTTAAGTTTCTGTACCCGACCTCTATCGATGCAACATATAATTCAGTGACCTCTCCAGACTCTTTATCGATCGTCCGTTCCGTAAGTTGTGCAAAAGTAGCATCAAAAGGTTTCCAAACCCTGGAAACGCTCCATAAAATAAATCTTAACCGAAACCATTTTTAAAAGAAAACTGCATCGACATTAAAATTATCATACAAAAAACAACAATTACACACTCGGGAAATGTAAATAACGCAATGGAATCGATAATAGCAATTAAGTCTTGCAAAATAAGAACCAGTGAAGAAAATAATCGATATTCAATTGTAGTTTCAAAAATGCTTACAGAAAAATCAAAAATAAACACATAAATAGTTGATTTACTAACCTTATTTTAATTTTTTTATATGCTACGAATACTTTTAATAGTTTAAAATAGATAAAAACTTCAAAAAAACTCTTATTTTATCGAGAAATATCTGCAAAATTTAACTTTTTTGACTCGGCATCCAAAAATTTGCAAAACAAATCTACCCGAGAAACGTCTAGCTATGGTTTTGAATCTAGTCTACGCTTGTGAAACCGCTTATGAAATGCCTGCCTACGTTTTCCGGTTTTTTCATCAAAATAATTCAGAAAAAATTGAAAAAATTGTGTTTTCTCAATTATTTTGTATATTTTTGATAAAAAAGTTGTCTAGAAAAATTTAAACATTTTTCAACTCCGAAATTATTTATTATATGATACCTTAAAAAATTTACACAATTAATTGTGTAAATTTTTTAAGGTCAAAATTTTGATTGATTATTTTTTGCGAAGTGATCTGTCAATCCTAGCCTTGCCACTCTTGTTTTTATGTTCCAGGCCTTTCTTTTATATTCCTATATCGACAAGTCTTGTATCCGATTTTTAATCGGCTGATTTTTGTTCTCCGGTATGACCTGCCACGCAATATTGAAAACCTTTCTCAAATAAAGTTGATATGGCTTGGATCTGGATTCGAAGCCCCAGTTGTATCAATGTGGTAGAGACACGTCATTGCGCACTAACACATTGAGCCACCTGGGGATCTTCAAAATTTTGATTTTTTCAGGCTTGAAATATCCGAACAAAAAATTAGCATGGAAACATTTTTCTTTGATAAATGATAATAAGCCTCGTTCAGACACCAGCTTTATATGCGAAACGATAGTTATGCGAATGACTTACATATACTCTAATCCTTAAGTTTTCTAACAGTTTTAGGCTCATATTTGGTCTGGACATTGCTGGGTTGATTATGCGACGGAATCTAGGCAAATGACCGACGGAATCTAGGCAAAATTAAAGTGACAGCTGTCAAACTGCACCAGTAGCATAACTATCGTTTCGCTTAACTAGCAGTCCCGCTCGTTCAAGCTCGATTATACGATCGGTTTCTAGGCCAGTTACAGACAGCTTTTGTTTTTCTCGGGTGATTACCGTTTCTTTGGGGTGCAAAAATAAATTCATAAAATATATTTTCAAGATAATAAAAGATGGCAAATTTCAATAGTACCGCCCGCGCTATGGCAACGGATAAACAAACGTGAAAATGACTGCCGTTCCACCAGCAAAAACGGTTTCCGATTCGGATGATCAATTTTATGAGAATTTGTCTCTAGGATTGACTAAAGTGCTGAGTAGGTTAATTCTAATTTGATTAATTTCTTTGATTTGAGTATAGTTTTGTATTTTAGACAACATCCCGCGCATTACAAATGTCACATGCGAGAAAAGATTACCCTGTGAAAAAGCGCAGGCCACAGCCTGGGAATCAAGACATAACGTCTACATACCGGAAGATATGAAAAGATTTTATTTATCATCTGATGGATTCAATTTCTACTGGAGTTATCAATATTCTCGTGAGTTTTTAACCTTTTTCGATTTACCTATGTATTATTTTCAAATAATACTCTTTAACAACAAGCAACCGACATTCGTCGTGTCGGCCACATTCATTTTCCGCACTTGATACAAATAACTTTGGTTCGGGACAACATGGAGACAATTATAAACGCTAACCCAACTCCTTCAACATCTCTCCCACCACCTATCCGTCCTTCAAACTATATTGATTCGAGTACAGGACAATTAAACCACTTGAATTTATCGTCGAGAAGCAAAATATTTGAGCTCAGCACAATAGCAGATTTAGCTAAAGTTTGCCTTGTCTACGAGACACCGGAAGTTCTGAATCCAAAAATATTTCTTCTGGAACTAGAGTCTTTCAAATGGCAATTTTTGGCCGAAACATTTACAGAGTATCTCAGAATGAACATTGCCCATTTAGGGTTGCCATATTGGGAATTATGTTTTTCAAGCTGTGGACTGCCATCTTGGACAGAACAATTATTTTTACTGTTAGCACCCCATTTGCTGGAGAAAAGTGAGAATAGGAGGCACAAAAATATCCTAGCTGTCAATGAAAATCCACCGTACAACGTGCTGGATCCAGCGGTATTCCGCACAAAACCACGATGTTCCCGCCTAAATCAAAAGACACGTTTAAACAATTGAAATTATGTGTAAAAACTCATTATATTTGTTTGAAAAGAACAGTAATAATTAAATCTTAATAGTAACAGTGTAAAATAATATTTTTATGTAACCTCCCAGACAGTAGATTCGACAGACTGACGTGATCGATTCGTTATTTCTACATGGGCCTCTAGTCCATCACTTAGTCTACTCAAACGACGGGCCCAACTCCCTCGAATTCCTGAAAATATCTACAATAAGTGTGATTTGGTAAAATACAAGAAATATTCACCTTGCCGGCTATTATTCCCCTGTTCCCTCAACGTCTGCAACAATTCTTCGTAGTCATTCTCCTTAGATTGCTTGAGACCATGTTGATACTTTGCCTCTTTTGCAAGTAGCTGTTCGCGTGCTATTTGAGTTTTCACTTCTACGGGTATATCCGGTATAATAAACTGCATTATTCCAGTTAAAACAAAAACAATATGTTCAAAAATAACAACAAAAGCTAATCTAGCTGCAAACACGTGCCAGTAATGCGGACTCAATCCATAAGGATCTTTGTCGTCAGCCTCTTTTCTGTATCCTCGGTATTGACATGTATCTGGATCTGATTCTGTTTTAGTTCCCCATTCTTCTTTATAATCAGCTGTGTTGAAAACTGCAAAAAACGTTACATTATCTCAAAAACTAGCGGTTAGTTTATTTGAATTACCGGAAAGTGAATGATCAATATATCCTTCTAAAGAAAAATTATCTGAATAAACATATTTATAAACCATTCGGGGTATAAAATCACTTGTATATGCTATCACAAATGCCTGAAAATAATTGAAAAATAAATATTTTGACATTTAAAAGAATTCCAAAATGGCGTACATTTGAAACAACGGCAGTATACGTTATTATTTTTAAGATTCCATACCACGCTCCAATATCTTCCACCCGTTCGGCTAGAGGTCTTCGAGATTGTGTCACCATTTTGTAGGCGTCCAACCGAATTTCCGCAATATTATTCAATAAAGCAAACAATGGCGCCAATGGGAAAGCAGCGACAAAAAGAGTAACGAAACCATATTGTAGAACTATCGAATAAAAAACAATAACTAATTTATTGCAATACGTCGGAATGAATTGCTTTACTCATTTCAAGATATTCATCAAAAAGAGCTAGTCGTCCTGGATCTTGAAGGTGATAGTCCTGCTCCCACGCCATGTGCAAATGAGTTTCGTCTTTTGTTAATTGTTTATGTTTTCGCTGGCGCCACCAGTTGTACAATGTGCTGTAAAGAGCCTTTCCAAATACAATTTTATTGAAAAATAAATGAAATAGTTACGGGAATAGATATTCCATGAAATTGTTCCAGCACTGTTTTCCAACCATAATTATAGCAAGCTGAATACAAAGCTCACTTAGACATCCTGCAGGATCGCAAATATCACCTTTCAGTCTGAAAAACTCACTTTTCCTTGCTACATCATCTCCTGGGTAGTCAAAAAATCTTCCTTTAAAGAAGGCTATGTAGATGAGGGAACTGTAAAAATTCATGAATTCGAAGAAAAATATTTTGAATGTGTACGAGTCTTCAAATTCAGTTTGGGTTCGTGGGTTTTCTAAGTTTACAAGATATATAGCTAGTCTGTGGTAAATCTGGAAATAGAAAAAGAAAAAAAACACTAAAAAGAAATCCAAATCTGCCATCGGTTTTAACGTTTAACCCTCAGTTTTTGAGTTTAATATTTCTATAGTATTGTTCATAAACTTCAGATCATATGATATGTATGGTAAACGATAATAATTACCATAAAGATCAAATCTAACTAAGCAGGGTAGTAATGTGCAGTAATTTTATATCAGATACACGGGTTTTTTTACGATAAGTATGTAGTTTTTTTGATCATATGTACCATTGACTTTTTCTGGTTGGGTTAATTTTACCCTACGTCTGATTTTAAAATGCTAACTCAAAAACTGATAGTCAAAATGTTAAAACTGATTGCAGATTTGGATTTTTGGCCTACCATTAGTTTAGAATGACGTATTATGTGTTTGTGTAGCCTTGGCTCCAGCAAAAATATAAATAAATACATAAAACTGGTAATTCAGCCATAAAATGTAATTTTTGACCACTTTACTCTTTGAATTCCGCGCAACTTAAGATTGCAAACAATATTGTCATTTCAATGTTAATAATCCATAATATTTTCATCCTGTCACATTAAAGTTCCTATACAAGATATTTGGCAAAATTGGTAATTTAAGCATAAAATGTCACTTTTGGTCACGTTGCTCCTTGATTTGAATAAAAACCAAAACAATGAATTGATTGATTTGATGTATCCTGCTAATTCATAAAAATTTCAACTTGCCCCATTAAAAGCCTATTGAGCAAAAACTTCTAATTTTATACCACAGTAAGTTGAAGTCAAAATTTGGCGGGATGTGTTGCATATCATTGAACTCGTTAGAAGGCCCTCTACCAATTTGTAGTGCAACATGAACTTTACACTGCTCTTTCCTCTAAGATATTTGTAAAAATCTAAAGTTGCTTTACTTTAGTCACTATTTGGTACGTTTATCCTATTTTGAGCAACTTTATAATGTCTTTATCTTTTTTGGCCTCCTCGAATTAATCTATATTTAAGAAAATTAACAAAACCATTAAAACAAAAACCGCAGCAGAACTGGTTTTTGAACCGGTTCTAGCGGTTTTGGAATTTTTAAATTAAAATTAGGGCAAGTGCTCCATTAGATCTGCTGTGCATAACTAAAGCACCAGATACGGCTTCATGATTGTAACTTTTATAGCTTTTTTTCTAAGCCTCCGCTCCTGACGGACGTCGCTCCAGCTTAATCAGGGGGACGTACACTTTGTATGGGAGCCCACAGAAGCTTTTGTCTGATTGGGCTGAAAATTGGTGGGTATAAAATGAGTACCATAATATACTACCATTTAATAACCTTGGCCAACATTTCAAAAGATTTAATCAATAAATGTGTGATTTATATCGTTTTTATCGATAAAATGACAAACTTTTTTATGGGAACCCACAGAAGCCTTTGTCCGATTGGGCTCTCTCTTGGAATGGATCACGTGGTTTCATCATATGAACTCTTCCACCAAAATTTCAGCTTGATCGGACAAACCATGCACGAGTTTTGCTCGGACATAGGATTGATTGCCTACGGAAAAAGGGATATACGGACCCACCAACCGACTAACCGACGCGACGTCCACCCAATTTTGATCGAAAATGACTTCTAGAGGTCCAAAACGTTTTGAAATTGATTTGGGCGATTTTAATTTTTGGACCAAATGTATGACTTTCACTTTCAGTTAAAAAGTATGACCATATGATGACTGTAAATGCGCCCCGAAAACATTGAGGATTCAATTGAATATTTTTGAAAAACTAAAAAAAATCTTTTAAACAATAGAAAGATTCTATAAAAAATAATTAAATATCTACAAAAATTTATAAAATTCCACGATTCCATGATTGTTCTGTGGTCACATATACGGTCACAGTCCTTTTCAGAGGGCTAAAAAACGATTTCGCATTTAAATAAATTAATGAAACAAATACGAGCTCACGTGTAAAATAAATATGTATTCTTCAAAAAGACCCGATTTTGATGAAATTTTGTAAGTTACGTCTGTAGCATTACTTACTCTAGTTAAAATCATAATAATGACCAAATTGATTAATGCACCAGTCATAAGAGTAAATAGTTTGGCATGTCTGCGGAAGAAAGTCCCTCCTCCGCTGTAGATGATTGAAACAACTGAAATGCGATAGATGATAGTGCCCAAAACAGCACCTAATACTATTGATACCTAGAAGTAAAACGAAATATTTTTAAAAAGAAATTTAGGTATTGGCAAATTTGCTACCATAAAAATAACAGCACTTCCGGTCACTACAAATTTAATGGCACGAGTCCATGTTGGCATATAAGGTTCCTTTTCTCTAGTCACAGGATTCGTTCGGAACGTTTTGACGGACGTCTCAAATTCAGGTCTTGTGTCCTCATCATTTTCGCTATTTTGCAGGTCCCATTCCCAAATTAATACTGATTGCTTTCGCTTCCACAGCTCTAGGAAAGAGGTCGCCCAGAACGACATGAATATTGCGAAGAAAACGGTGGACGGATTATCGAATAAATAGGTTAATTGAGCAAATACACAAGACTCGTACAGTTTTTGGTAGCTGCACGCTTTATCACAAAGGGGGCACAAGGTGATATTTCCAACGCCACTTTGGTCACAAATCTCTTTCGTCGGAATATTGTCCTTTGAGTCCATCGAAGCTAATCCGTAAAGAAAACAAAGCGTCCCCACTATTGCGGGGAAATACAGCATTTTAGTGTAGAAACCCAGCCAGCAGAAGTAAAGGGCAATTTTGTCCCCAAAATATTTTCTAACTAAACAAAGAGGCTGCTTTTTGTACCATTTTCTGGGACGTGCCCATTCCAAATACAGAAGCTGTAATTTTAAATTGAATTTTATTAAATAAAGAGGAAAATTAAACCTCACCCTTCGGTCGAAAAGTGCGCCAGAAGAATGATCCTTCTCATACCTCCCTTCATGCAATGGGAAACAAGCTAAATATGTTGAATCGTTTAGAAGTCTCCGAATACCCACATTGTTCATTTTCTCGGTTTCGTCAAATCGTGTCCTCAATAATATTTGCATTACAATTAAACTTCTTTGCGCACTGTTGTACGAAGTACATCTATCTTTTACAATAAACTGTTCTTCCGGATTCCCTCTGGCAGTTGCAGACGAGAATGAAGGCTCTTGCTCAATAAGGTTGAAGTTGTATTCTGTCATTTGTATCAAACGTCGCCAATATTTCCGCCAGTTGTTTTGGTGTTTTTGAAATGTGCTTTCTTCTTCCTAAAAAAAGTGAACCAAATTAATTAAAGGCATCTCAAAGAATTTAAATAATTGATAATTGTTTAAAATTATTATTGTATTAACCTTTATCCAACGAGATAAAAAAACCACACGTAAAGAGCGGATGGGGTAACTAAGTTGTAAATTTCAATTTTGAAATTCAAGTATTCAACCAAGTATTTGTGAACCGATTTTTTCATCTGACTATCTCAAAAGGTTCTTAGGGTGTTTTCTAACTAATTTTGGTACGGCGTTAAAATTTCGAGGCCTTTATCTTCCCAATAGCAAGGGAAAACGAACCTCCAAAAACTATGCCAAATAATAGATTGTACAATAAAATCCACTAAAGAAATGCTAAAAAAACTAATCTAATTTTGAAAGCTAATTGAGATATCCTGAATGATAGGGTGGTGATAATGTCCCACTTCAGAACCCGAATACTCAGATGAAATGTCGGATCTTTTATAATAATAATAATAATAAGGCCTATTGGGACCAGGCGCTGTGAGTCCTCATATTTCAGAGAACTTTCTAGGTATTAGTGGACCTACAGCTTATAGTGGATTCCGAACCACCACAACTTTAATGGTTATGCTAATGAGTTACCAGCTCATTGAGCCCATCAAGTCATGTTCAGTTTTTATTGCAAGGAAACTGACTAACCACAATCATATAATTGTAGATGGTAGTTGGTGTATGCATATTTCACAGACTGACTGTATTGTACTTCTATTTATAGAAATATCGACTATTCAGATATATCACAAACTGAAAATCAACAATCTAATTTAATAGAACACAGCAGTTTGTACCGGGAATCGAACCCAGAACCTAGCGGATGTGAGGCTAGCGTGCTAACCACTCAACCGCCCGGGTGTTTTATCCCGGGACTTTTTTTAAGCGTGTAGGTTTCAGCATGATATTTTGTGGTTTCAAAGTTTACAGAAGAAGCTCAAATTTGGAACACAAGCTTTTGGTAAGTACCTAAGAACAGTTCCGAACAAAATTTGATTCTAGGAACCCTAGATCTGGCAGCTGCAATGCACCAGATGTTGTAGGAATCTCAAGTTTCAATGATCTGAATGAGCTCAAATTTGGAACATAAGCTTTTGATAAGTATAAGGGTAAACAGTTCCTAACAAAATTTTATTCCAAGACCTCGGATTCCCGAAGTATAAGGATTTGACAGATATCTCAAGTTCTAGTTAGATTCAACAGTTCTTAACAAAATTTGATCAAGGATCACGGATTCCCGCAGCCCTAAGATAAAATTGGTCTGGAACTGTCCTTGGATACTTAAAAAAAGCTTACGCTCCAAATTTGAGCTCATTCAGATCGTTGGAACCCAGATTACCAGAAACTCCTGGTGTTTAAGGTTAAAATTTTGTTAGAAACTGTTCTTAGGTACTAACCAAGTTTATGTTCCAAATTTGAGCCCATTCTTCTCTGTGGTCCCTTCGTTGTCTTGTTGGAAATCAGTTATTATAGAAGAACGTGGCATAAAA
Source organism: Mochlonyx cinctipes (assembly GCA_001014845.1). NCBI lineage: Eukaryota > Metazoa > Arthropoda > Insecta > Diptera > Chaoboridae > Mochlonyx > Mochlonyx cinctipes. The sequence goes on along the minus strand of JXPH01009603.1, from coordinate 3,231 downwards.
TGGAGAAATATGGATGATTGTCTAGAAGATACGGACTTCGCTGATGACCTGGCTATGCTCTATTACAAAAAAAGATATACAAGGCAAAATTAAAGGTCTTTCCCAAGAAGGAAAGAAGGTTGGTTTGAAGATCAACGTCGAAAAGACAAAGTACCTTGCTATAACAGAAATAAAACAAAATTACAACTAATGGTGGTACCGATGAAGACGTGCAAAACCGCATCAACACTACGAGAGGAAGATATTTCGCGTTAAACAACATCTGGCGCTCAAGCCTCTTTAAAAAAACAAGCTTCAACTATTCCAAAGCCTTGTATTATCCACACTTCAGTACGTGTCCGAGACTTGAAAAGTGACTGATTCAGTCACCAATAAAATTCAGACACGTCGGCAAATCCTTCGGATAAGATGGCCTCGAACGATTACTAACATAGAATTATGGCAGCAATGTGGTATGACTAGTATGGAGATAGAAATCAGGGGACGCAAACTTGTATGGATCAGCCACGTGCTACGATGAGGTCCAACGGAACACGGATCTATAGTAAAATAAGTTTTGGAGTACTGTNTCACAAATAAAATTCAGACATTTGTCAATCGATGTCTGCGGCAAATCCTTCGGATAAGATGGCCTCGAACGATTACTAACATAGAATTATGGCAGCAATGTGGTATGACTAGTATGGAGATAGAAATCAGGGGACGCAAACTTGTATGGATCAGCCACGTGCTACGATGAGGTCCAACGGAACACGGATCTATAGTAAAATAAGTTTTGGAGTACTGTCCTCGGGAATCAACTCGTTCCAGAGGCAGACCACGCCAAATTTGGTGCCGTTCCGTTAAGTCAGAGTTGGGTGTACGCAATGATGAATGGGGTGACATTATAGCAACCGCAAGGAATGAAACGAGATGGAAAAATACTATTGACCGGCTGTGTCCTACTAGGGGTCATAGGCCTTAAGTATGTAAGTAAGTAGGGGAGAAATTTCAAAGATGAGATTTGTAGTCAGCATGACAAGGTTTATTTTGATGCTCTGTTTAAGAGAATCGGTTAAAAACACCAGTTATAAGCTTTGAACATAACGCAGGAGCCCACTCATTGCGATAAAGGTTTAAGAATTTGCTTTAGAAATTCGATTAAAAAAATTAAAAAAAATTTTAAAAAGCTTTTACCTTAACACTTATCGTAATAAACCTTTTAACAGGTAATTTGAGATTCAAAACTTCCGAATACCGGGTTTCTGTCCTCCAAGGGATGTGAATTTTCACGAAAAATGTTTTTTCGTCAAAAGCTTGCGATTTGTCCTCAATTTCAATTTCAAGTCCTTCTTTGACTAAATTTTCTTGAAAAATTTTACGCTGCATCCGTTTTAAAGCTTCTATTTCCGTCATGACGCCTTCACTTTCCTCTTCGTAGCAGAGAATCATGTCGATCTTACGACGACCATCCCGAAACATTAGTGATTCTGGATCTAGACCCTGCGAAATAAATGTCGTTTTAAAAATTATTAAAAAAAAAAAAACTCACCTCTGTATCCTGCTTACTGGGCCTCCTGTTCTCCATGTTTTCTCTAGTATTTTCAGGTTTCAATAAAATATCGCCCTTGTTAGTGAAGGGAGATGCTGTTAGTGTTGTTGATTTTCGTCTTTCGTGTACACTATGAATGCTGGAGGTGAAACTTTTGTTTATTTCCGAAGCTATTTCGGAAGTGTCCATTGGGGTTCCGGGTATGTTTTCTGTCGTTATTTTTGGTCCAAATATTACGCTAAAATTAAATTGAAATTAATGGGAAAATTGGTTTTAAAGAATTTTTTGTACCTTTTCTCGTAATCCTCATTTAATCTCAATCGTTCAGAATGGCAATTTTGAGTTTTAAGCCATTTTTGGACAGGTGTGTTCATGCTAGGACTTTCAATGATGTCATCTAGAGATTTTGAATGTTTTCCATTACTATTCGTACTGTTACTTGTGATTGTCATTGTCGTTGACGTACTGATTCCTTTTGTATAATTTTCATACCCGTTTCCGTCACTATTCTTAAAGTCATTGGCACGAATGTTTTCCGAACTGTGTCTCATCAATATTTTATTGTGAAGCTTGAAAAAGAAAATTATTAGTTTTATTCAGAGAAGGCAAAAAAGTACACGTGTTAAAACAGGTTGGTGTACCAGAGTTCTAAATTTAAAATTTAAATTTCAATAAATCGGATATTTAGAAAGCCGGTCCTTTCTTTAGCAAAATTATAGAATAAACCTTTAAGCATGGCTCCCCCTTGGAGAGGTTCCTAATCATTGGATTAAAAACAATACAACAGAGGTACACCAGACGTACAGCAGAGGCTCGGGAGGTTCTAGCATACTTTAAAACAGTGTCCAAGATTATTCTAAGCTTATGAGTCAGGATCAATGCATTGCCGAAGTTTTTGTTGTGAATTTGTACGTAGGTTGATTATAGGAGTATTCACAACGTCCCAAATGGTTTGCCTAGGGTGAAAATCCAAACTATTAGATATAAATCCTTCATGAAGAAAGGGAATTTTATCTAGAATATGACAGCAGTACTTATTTTTAAGATTTATTTTATATTTGCAGCCAGCACTAGCTTCTTCTAAATGTCCTACGGCCATCAAACGGACTGAATCCCAGAAATCCTTCACGGTAGTACAATATCAGAAACTATGGAACATGACTTGAAATTTTTCAAATAAGTTCCTGTGCAATTCTATCAAAAATCCAGGCTTTGGGGAGACTTTGATAGACAATGGTTACACTTTCCAAAGTCTTAATAGAATNAATCCGGTCTTTGGGAATACTTTGATAGACAATGGTTAGACTTTCCAAAGTCTTAATAGACTTTATGCATAGTATTAAAGTCTATTTCAGACTATATAAGACCATGAGAGGTTTTGCTCAGACTTTGAATAGACTAACATTACAAATAGATCTTCCAATGTCTCACCATAGTCTATTTATGTTTTGGACTTAGAAATAAAAATAATATAGTTTTTTATTTTTGACGTTCACCCTATGAATTTTTGCTGAATTTAAGACAGTCTACCCCAAACCTTTTTTGACGATAAACTATAAAGTGATAAGTGATGGCGATAAATAAAGAAGTTTATCAAAATAGTAATTTTAAGCGTGTAAAAATGGTTTAAAAAGGTAAAAATGATCTTTATATTGCTATATACAAATTCATCAAGTTTTTTAATATTCACAGCTTTCATT
>JXPH01009598.1:8652-18773 GCA_001014845.1 Mochlonyx cinctipes | reverse complement strand
GAATTTATTACGATTTTTCATTGAAATCCCTCACATTTGTATGGGAGCCCATAGTAGACTTTAGCCGATTTAGCTCAAAAGTGGTGGGCTGATTTGAGACAATAATTTATGTACCATATCAGCTAATGAATTTTGAGCTCAATCGTCAAAAGCCTACTATGGGCTCCCATACAAACGTAGGTAATTTCAATAATAAATCGAAATATATTGTGACGTAATCAGCCAAAATGACATTTTGGGCATTGACACTAATTATTGTCAACCTAAAAATTTTGAGCCGAATTGGCCAAAGCTTTCTATGGGCTCTCACAGAAATATTGATGATGGTAATGAAAACAAACCAGAGCGGAGTTAGCCAAAAACAGCTCAGCTAAAATTTATAAGCCGGAACGACGGTAGGAGCGGAGGCACAAAAATTAACTAGCTGTCCTCTTCAGCATCTTTCTGTATCAGCCGGAGGCAACTCTACGTTCCCCGCCCACATCTTCCTATGTAAGTCGGACACCCCTAAATTTCATTTTATGGAAAAATGGTCCAATACACTTATTCTCAGTAGACGGACACAAAACAATAATCAAATCATACTTGTAAACTACACCCGATCAAACTAGAAAAGTTAAAGTCTAGAGTATTGTAATGGATCTGTTTATTTAAACTAAATTTCTGAAAAATGAAGCATGGCGAGAGATGTATCAGAAGGACCTTACTTGGACAAAAGTGGCTCGAAACCGCACCGTCTGATCACTGAGGTTAATGAGTATAACGTTTCAATAAACTATGACTATGCTTGGTTGGCACAACCTCCATTAGGGGCATTTTAGTCCCAATTTAAATAGATGACATGGATTGAGGATAGTACCATTCTACTGACATATTGATTCTAAACATATTGACCATATAGTCGACATGCCCAGGTTGCTAGAGACGAATGGAGTTGATTTGAAAAAAAAAAATCAATCACATCCCAGGCACCCTTAATAACCACCAGGGCAGGCCTGATATAAGTTTATAATAGATTTAAACTATCATCAAATTTTAATTTCATTTGCCAGTAAGGACCGCTGAAAATTGTATGCTTCTTTAATCATACAAAAATGTCTCTATCTTATACAAAGCCCATCGAATTTTCAAAACATTAAAAGGGCACTGTGTAATAGATACTGTTTTCAAATTTAAACGCTCAAAAAATAACAATCTCAAAATCATAAATTGACATGTTTTAGCGTAGATAATGGCTCCTAACCAGTTTGCTTTATTACTATAATTTACTCTAATAACTTTTGTGTACAAAAAGATGATACATAAAGTTAAAAATATAAATAAGTCTCTGAATTTTTAATAACAGAAAAATAACAAAACGCAATTATTTACCTCTGTTTGCGATAATTAATAGAAAAATCAGATTATGGCAAGTTAAGAGAAAGTCATTTATTAGCATGATTGACATTTTTGTATGTAGATTATGGGTAGAGTGATCTGATGATGTCGAGGTGTTGCATATGATGATGTTTAAAGAAATAAATGGGTTGATATGTTATGGTGATCATTACTGTAAAATCACATTTGTTAGAAGAACTGCGTAAAAAAAATTGAATATATTACCTGTATATTGACGTAAAACATAACAACTCGACTTGATATTTTTTCCTGCTTTTGCAGTTTTGGTTACCAGACTTTTAGTTGTCCATTTAAAGGGTGTCCCAAAATTAACTCAAGATTTATGAATGGTGCCATTCATGAATCTTGCGTTTATTTTGGGACATCCTTTATAAACCTAACTATGAAAGAACGATTTAACTGAATTTAAAATTTCTAAGAAATTTTATGAGACCTAGAAGCCGGGCCTTTTATAAGCCACTTTTTTTCAATTTAGTTCAAGGTCTCAAGAAATGTCAGTTGCCCAAATCAACATCAAAAACGTAGGAAACCACTAAGTGGATTAAGTATATAGCTTTTCTTTTTTATTTATCGAGTTATGAAGAATATTTACAAAGTATTGTGATTGGAAGTACCAGGAAGGGATGATTTTATCCGAAATTCAGCATTGGAACTGCTCTGAAGCACTTACTGAAAGCTTATATTCCCAATTTGAGCTCATACAGTGCACGATAAACCAAGAATTCTGGAAGTTCTTTGTACTTGGTAGCCTTAAGGTCCCCATGTCTTAGTGTCAAATGTTTTGAAGAACTATTCTTTGATACTTACCAAAAGATTGTGTTCCAAATTTCAGATTATTCCGATCACCAGAACTAAAGAATTATAGAGGTTCCAGGTTCATAGTTGCTCTCTGATCCCGTCCTATGATCAAACTTAATCAAGGAATGTTCTTTAGCGCATCCCAAAAATTTATACCGTATTCTCATTCCTATCTCTACCCTAGAACTCAAAAAGTCTGCAAGTTCCTGGTTCATAGGAGTCCTTTGATCCAGATGTCGCATGGTCAAATTTTTCAAGAAACCATTCTTGGAGTCTTACCACAAGATTATCTTCCAAATTCGGACTCATTCCGATCATTAGAGCTCGAGATACTTAGCACAAGATTATATTCGAAATTTCAACTCATTCCGGTCCAGATCTCAAAATATCTGGAAAATACTCCTCGGCCCGATTTCGCTGATCAACGGAATCGTCCTTACTTTTGTTGAGAAAAGCCCCCACTGAAAATTTAAGCTAAATCGTTCAGAGTTACGTGAATTACGTGCTGATAAACAAACAGCCCAACAGACACACACAGATACATTTTTATTGGTTTTTCACGTTTCACACAATTTGGAGCAATATTTGAAGGAACCATAAATTTTTGAAATTCTACTGAATGCATAATCTTTTCTTTTCCATCAATAGATATGATGGAAGAAAAAAAGAAAAGCTAAAACTAATGCTCATAAATAAAAATTTCGATTATTCATACGAGTTAGTTGCTCCAAACGGTCTGCTTGGTTGCTTGGTTGGTCTGTGTGTCTGTCAATTCGATAACTCAGGTATATCTCAAGCGATTTACCTAAAATTTTGTGTGGAGGCTTTTCTCAGCAAAAGAAGGACGAGTTTGCTACTGGGCCAAATCGGTCAACGGGGTCTGAGGCCTCCCATACAAACTAAGCAGAATTTTAAAGACATCTTGAGCTCTAATGATCGGAATGAGTTGAAATTTGAAACATAATCTAGTAGTACACTCAAAATAAAAGACCGGTGCGTTTTCAAAAACACACGCAGTTTAAGCAGAGTTCAAACTGCAAATAGGTACCTGTGCACACAGGTAAGGCAAAAAAAGATTAGACACACCCATATTTAGCAGATACAAGCCATTTTCTGTTAGTTCCACCTGTCTAAGCAGATCAAACGCACTGTTGTTACCACTACATTTACAATTATTCGTATACAGCATACCTGATTTTCACCGGTGAACTTCACCGAAAAAAAACAGGTAAGACAGTGCCTTACCTGTTTTTCTAAGGTGAATTGCACGGAAAAAACAGGTAAGAAGGTGCCTTACCTGTTTTTCGCTCGTGAATTTCACGAAAAAAACAGATGAGAGAGTGCCTTACCTGTTTTTCACTATGGCACTGCGTCAAACTGCAAAAACATTTAATCTAACAGGTAAATTTTTCTCAGTGTAAGTATCCAAGAACAATTAATGAAAAAAGTTTGACCCTGGAATATCGGGATCTGGGGGTCCTGTGTACCAAGAACTTCCAGAATTCGTAAGTTCTGGCGATCGGAATGTGCTCAAGTTTGGAGTATGAGTTTTTGGTAAGCATCCAAGAACAGTTCCTAAAAAAGTTTGGCCCTTGGACATCAGGCTATGAAGACTTCTAGGTACCAGTGAATATAATTCACTTTGTGGTTTCCTACGTTTTTGAAGGTGTTTTTGACGGATCAAATCTATGCCTGCTAACTTTTAGCAAACCAATCCTGCTTGATAGTAGGCGGTAGAGGAAGCGAAAATTTTTTCTTGGTCAATTCAACCATGCTCCCCAATCCAGATGATTTTGAACACCACTGAAAATCTGCGGAATTCGTAAAAAAAATTTGTTGAAACCTAATAAAATTTCAGTGGTGGAACCCCTTATTTCAGTTCGTTGAACCCCATGTTAAAGTTAACATTAGCCAGAAAGAGTTAATTAGTTAAAAAGGTGTATGCACTGAATGCTACATAAAGGAGATAGACTTTACTCAAATTTTTGCTACTTTAAACCCAAAAAGGTCTCATCGGATTGTATGTGTATTTTACACCACAAAATCCTTCTATGACCACATTTTTACAGCTGTTAGACTACTTGTGTAAAAGAAAATTAAATTTCCAGATAAGCGTGACAAATTTCAAAAAACCATGACTCCTATTTTATTAAATATCAAACATTTGTATGAGATCCTGTTGTGAACTTTAGCAGACTGGATTCAATTGCCCTGAACTCAAGAATTCTGGAAGTACCTAGCATCCTCCAGATCCCGATGTCCCAAAGTCAAAGTTTTTTAGGAACTGTTCTTAGATACCTACTAAAAACCTGTAATCCAAATTTGAGCTCAACTCTAGAATCCTGGAAGTTCCTGGTACCTAGGAGTCTTCAGATCCTGATGTCTAAGAGTGAAACTTTTTATAGTCCCTTTTTAGGAACTGTTCTTGGATATTCACCACAAGATTATGTTCCAAATCTGAGCTGATCATTATAACTCAAGATTTCTGGAAAATTCTGGTAATTCTGTATGGGGCCTGTATATTCTGTATANTTAGGAACTGTTCTTGGATATTCACCACAAGATTATGTTCCAAATCTAGGAAGGNTCCGTGGCCCGATTTGGCCCATTAACAAACCCTTCTTTACATTAATTGAGAAAAGCTTTCACACAAAATTTCAGCAAAATCGTTTAAGAATCGCGCGAGTTATCAAGCATACAGACAGACATATTATTTTCTTTATTCAATGCATGTAAAGCCATAGGCTTTTTAAATTATACCTTTCGTATTTTGCTTCGTATTTATCTGGCAAACTTAAACAATATCTAATCAATATCACATCCAATTAATCCACCCAACCCCATCAGGCAAGAAATACCTCATTTCCCTGACCTCCCCTTCTATAAAAAAAAGTAATGAAGATATTAAAAATATCGAAATTGATCAATTGTTGTTTAAAAATGTAATGCATTCCCTCCTGAACACCGACAGACTTCTAAGTCTCTTAATAGGCAATGGTAAAGCATTGTATAGATAGAGCAACGCCACGAACAAAGAATGAACCGTTGTAAAATGCAGTTCCGTGCCGAAGTACTTGCGGCCTTAAGATTGCATTACGTCTAGAAGAAAACTGCTGCTTGCTGAAGAGATAGTTTGGAGTTTTTGTTTGAATCAACTTACAAACCGTCAAAATACTTCTAAGATCATAAAATTTAGCAAACGAACAGCCTAGAAGATTAACTTGAAGATGCGTAACTGAAGCATATCTGGACAGATTATAAACAAACCTATCGCAGCAATTTACGAATACACTAAGTCTATTTAGTGCTTCTTCACTTGCATTCTTGAAGACCACATCACAGTATAATAGGTGTGGTAATGTTAGGGTTTTGAAGAGATGTGAGAGATTTGACGCTGATAGTTTAAGCGATCGTAGAAAACCATAAATTTTACAGCAAACTGTACTGATAAGACTATCCCAATTCAGCTTAGTGTCAAAGATCACACCGAGGGTTTTGACGTGTTGGACAAACTCGATCCGGTCATTGTCTAAATATAGTGGAGAACAAGTTGAGTTTACCCGTCCACGATTTAGCAAGATGGCCTGACTCTTAGCAGCATTGAGCAGTAAACAATTAGATTGCGCCCATTTAAATATGCGGTCAAGATCAGCGTTAATTAGAGCAATTAGTACATTCAGATTGGAAACTTTGTCACCTAGGTACAACTGAACATCATCGGCAAACATATGAATCTTACAATGTCTAACAACATCAGGTAAATCGTTAATGAAAAGCGAGAAAATAATGGGACCAAGTATTGATCCTTGTTGGACACCACAAAAAAGCCAGAAACAATATCATTAACCGAAACACCTGAAATCTGTTAGACAAACAGGACATTATCATTGCTACTGCACTTACTGAAAAATTGAAATTATGGTCTGCAATTTCTTGCAAAAAATTTTATGATCCAATATTAATAGCACAGCTACCATTTTTTGGTCCAAAAAGGCATTCAAGCCGTCTACAATTTTCAAAAGTGCAGTTCCAGTACTGTGCTTGGCTCTAAACCCAGACTGCAAGGGATACAGTAGCTGGTTCTCATCCAGAAACACAGAAATTTGCTGCTTCATTAAACGTTCTAGTGCTTTCGACAATGTTGGAAGTATACTAACAGGTTGCAAATTGCTAAGATTATTTTTAGCTTGCTTTTTGGGAATTGGAAAGACTTTACTGACTTTCCATGGGTCGGGAAACAGTGTTGAAGAGATGCGTAAAATGTGTAACAGCAAGAGGCAATATGACTTTTAGGAACTGGAGCAGAAGATTATCACGCCCGCAGGCATTGGATTTGATATCACAATTGCATTAATAACTTCGTACTCTTCAACGGCTTGAAACGAAAAAATTGTTGGTGGGAGGCGATGAACGCGTCGCGGATTTTGTGGAGGAACGGTTGGTCTTAGAATAGTGTTGGGAGAATGATGAGTTACTACTCTATTTTTAGAGCCTTTACCGTTCCCACACACACCATATTTCTTGAAACGTTTCCATAGAGCAGTCCGAGGAATATTAGCACCAAGTTGTTGCAGTAAGAAGTTTTTCTTAGCATCACGTATAAGCGTGTGCACTCTGTTACGCAGTTGTTTATAAATATCAAAATTTCGACCTTCTCTAGTTCTGATCCAGACACGGTAGACAATATTCCGATCAACGATGGCTCTATTAATCACAGAATTAAACCATGGACTTTTATGATCAACACGCTTTCTTTGCAACGGAATAACATTATCGTGAAGATTTTTGAGGTGATTGTTTAGAAAACGTAATTGTGCATTCCTGGAGTGAAGTGTATAGTAAATATCCCAAGGAGTTTGGTCAAACTTGGTACTCAGAAGAATAGGATCAAAATTTTTATAGTCTTTATAAAAAACTGGTGGCTTTGGCTGCTTGTTCACTATAACATTGTAGGAACAGGAAATAAGATCATGGCAGGATATACCCGGAGTTAAAACGTGATATTTTGACTTGCTGACATACACAGACACACAGACTTTTTTTTTTGTTTTTTTCACGTGTCAGACCATTTGAAGCAACCTGTCCCGAGGAACCAATTTTAGTTTTTCACTGAATACAATAGCTATTCTTTTCTGTCTATAGATATGATGAAAGAAAAGCTAAAAGAGTCCTCAGGACGGGTATGACACACATCCAAAATATTCATTAATAGCTTTACAGAGCAATTTAGTCTTCGGGATAGTAGCTTGAATGACATCAAGAAGATTCCGCGGACGGATAGTGCTCTTTATAGCTCTTGGTACGCATTCCTCGGTTGGGATGGAAACATGGAACGAAAAGGTATAGGATATTAAGAAACTTTAAATTCAAAGCACAAATCCATTTATTTGTGGCTAAGGCCTCCCACCTCGTTTTACATCATTATTGCTCTCCATATAGATTAGATCCAGATTTTAAATAACCAAATACGACCATCTGATATAAAAGGAAATCGAGACCTATTTCAACTATCTCTTCTAGAGGAGCGAAGAATAATGTTTGAAAAAAAACTTTAACACTAACGTAACAACAAAAAAAACATTTAATCCAAGAAAAATACCAGCTTCAATTGTAAAAAGTGGTTATTTTTACCTATATACAAGAAAATAAATAATTTTATCTAATGAATAGATGGATGTGGATGGAGAGAAGAAAAAAACGCAATGAAGAAAGAAGAAGAATGATCGAGTGAACTGTAATATCTCCGTTTTATTCATTGATCGTGTTTCGAGTTGTAAACATACTGCCGTTGCTTAATCGTGCTTTTCTCAAATTTTTAAAGTGCTATCTCTAAAATTCACCAATTTCAAGAACACTTAAATACCGCTAAATATTTAGTGTACGAAAGAAAATTTAGTTCGTGCTTAAAAGTGATTTGTAATTTAAAAGTTAAAGAAAGAAATTGAAGTGAAGTAAAAAGAAACGAAACCATCAATTAATATTTTCCATTCTACAAAACATATGAGACATAATTTTAATTGCAAATATTTATTTATTTTTTAAATCTTCTCCGACATTTGGTTTTAAAGTTGCTTAGCTGGATAAGGTGGCATTAATATTGACTTGAAAAATAAGAGCATTTCCCTTTTCATTGTAATTCACATGAATTATGTTAATTTCTATTGTTCCATTCTTAATTAATGTGAAATTTTTTGTACATAGTTTTAATTTATGCATGCCATCGTGATTCTTATAATCTTTTTAAGTTTAACTTTACCTTTAAAAAATTTAAAGTATAGTAATTGGTAAAAAAATTTAAAGCCATTTCACTTTCAAAATACGTTTTAGACCTCTAGATCTCTAATTTGGGATCAAAATTGGGTGGGTGTATGTATGTCGGTTTCTAGGTGTCTACATAAAAACCCAGGTAGTTTCAAAAACAATTTGTTTTAGTTCGTTAAACTATCAAAATAGTTCTTGAACACAAACTCGTTCTTTTTGGAAAAGAACTTAAATAAAAAGTTAAAAGAACTGAAAAAAGTAGTTTGACTATGATAACTAAAATTAATCTTGTATGAGAAAGTGGTCAGTTTAACGCCTTGAACTCTCTGGCAGAGTTTGGAAATTGAACTAAAAATTATAGTTAGAACTTCGAACTACAATTTATTATTTCGATTAAATGAACTAAAACTACAGTTTCCAGAATTATCTGTGAACGCTAACAATTTTAATGAAAAAATCGAAATAAATTTTAACGTAATCAATCAAAACTAGGAGACACCCCTATTGATCCCTATTAATCAGCAATTTAAAAACTAAGTTAATATTTTTACATAATTCGGCGTTTATCATGTCGGGGTTAATACTGAATTCCTCACATTTATAATAACCTCTGTAAATGAAATATTCGGATACTGTGTGGAAACTAGTGTGCTGAGACTGTCCGCATACTCCTTTAATAAACACCAGATACTGGTGTCTATCGTTTATTCTAAACGGCGCAAACTATGCAATTCATGAAGTGCAGGCACTAAGTGTCTGATAGTATACGGAAACTGTCTTCAAATTACATATAAAAGTATCCGCACAGTCTCAGGAAACGTTTACCGTAAACTTTTCCGCTGGTGTCCGGTCTACACATGCAGACGCAGAGGGTTGTAAAATACACTGCAAAAAGAATTGTATAATTCTTAGCATGGTAAGATTTTGAAATGATGATCAAAAAAACATAAAATTAGGCGATTTAAGGAAAGTTATGCTAGACCCAAAACTAGGTCACGGATATTCACGGACATTAATTCTTGTCCTTAATCAGTGTAATAAATTTTTAGATTTTCTTTGATTTCCTCCTCAAAAAAGTATTTTTTACAGCTTCGACGTTACTAAAACAATTTAAATAAAGTCTAACACTAGACCCTCTAAGGACCTATGGTATATAAATCTAGGCCTCTCAGACCAAAATTTATGAAAATGTTGATTCAGTTTGCCAAAATCTGAGCAAAAGTCTGCCCACTACTTATTTTAGTTGGAGCACCAAACTATTATTTTCAGTTCAATTTTCAAAATTTGCCAGAAGGTTCAGAGGGCACAGACCTGACAACTTTTATAAAAACAATTTATTTTACTTATCATACACTGAAAAAAACATTTCAAGTCGAAATGTTTTTTTAAATGATAACCAATTCAATTTTTTTTTTCAATTGGAAAAATGCATTTTAAATGGGTATTAATATAAGTCCTATAGGTACCCTATCGGGACCAGGCGAGTCCTCATATTTCAGAGAACTTTCTAGGTATTAGTGGACCTACAGCTTATAGTGGATTCCGAACCACCACAACTTTAATGGTTATGCTAATGAGTTACCAGCTCATTGAGCCCATCAAGTCATGTTCAATTTTTATTGCAAGGAAACTGACTAACCTGACATACACACATATACCACCAC
>JXPH01009597.1:14401-24781 GCA_001014845.1 Mochlonyx cinctipes | reverse complement strand
TCGATAAAATGACGAAATTTTGTATGGGAGCCCACAGAAGCCTTTGTCCAATTAGAGTAAAAATTAATAGGCCATAAAGTGGGTACCAATTAGTAATTTTGGACAAAATTTCAAAAGATTTTATTCATAAATGTGTGATTTATATCAGTTTTATCGATAAAATGACGAACTTTTGTATGAGAGCTTTTGTCCGATTGGGCTAAAAATGAGAACAGGCGTAAAACGAGTAGCAATTAACAATTTTGGTCAAAATTTGAAAAGATTTTATTCATAAATGTGTGATTTATATCGGTTTTATCTATAAAATGAGGAGCTTGTGTATGGTAGCCCACAGAAGCCTTCGTCAGATTGGGCTAAAAATTTGTAGGCATGAAATGAGTACCAATAAATTATCCTGGACGAAATGTCAAAAGATTTTATAAATAAATGTGTGATTGATATCGTTTTTATCGATACAAGGACAAACTTTTGTATGACAGCTCACAAAAGGCTTTGTCGGATTGGGCTTTCATATGAATGGATCACGATTCCTTATCAAATGGATACTTCCTACAAAATTTCAGCTCAATCGGACAAACCGTCTAGAAGTTTTCATGAGACAAAAAAACCGTCTACGGATCGTGGGATCGTGGGATCATCCAACCAATTTTGTTCGTAAATGATTCCTAGAGGTCCAAAATGTGTTCTAAAATTTATTTTAGCGATTTTCATTTTGACTTGAACTTCTAGAAGTTAATGTAAAAACGTACTGTTAGCAAATGAACCGCAAATTAGGTTAACAGTTCGGTTTTGGAATAAATTTTTTGAATAGCTACAGTATGCGGGTAGTTCGAGGTTTTTTTCTTGGAACCTAAAGGGTATTCCAGGGGCGACCGGGACCAGCAAATAAATGAAATCTTTAGAGTCTTATTCTACTCCAAATTAGCTTTCATTTCATACTATGCAATGTATGGTTTTGAAAATTAATATTTTGAACCTATTCTGAGGTTTAAAGGACATTTTAAGAGTGACCAGGTCCAGGAAATCATTGAAATCTTTGAATTAAATATGGAGTCTTATTCTACATCAAATTACTTGTCGTCATTTGATACCATGCCTAAAGTATATTTCAGGTGCGACCCGTACCAGAAAGCCATTGAAATCTTTGAATTAAAAGTTGGAGTCTTATTCTAAACAAAATTACCTTACATTTCATACTATGCAATATTGTATGGTGCTGGACAATAATATATTGAAATTTTCAAAATAGTTAGAGTTGGCATAAAATTACCTTTAATTTAATACTATAGAAGATATGAAGCTATCCACTATGAACCCACTTATACAGGACCTGTGAACACAACGACGAACTCATTGTGGATTTCGGTTGACTCTTACTCATGAACGTAAGACGGATAAAAAAAATCTCAAACGTTGAAAACCTCTGGGGTCATTGATTTGTCTTTTGCAAAACCAATTATTGGGAAAGGAAGGGGCAACGAATTTTCGCTTTGATATCGGTTCCGTAAATTTCAACTGTATTTCAAAAAGTTAAACCCGTGCGAAGCGTACTACTAAGTAGGTTTCATTTGCATTATTTTGATAAACTTCATCTCAACATTTTCACTATTTATATAATGAATCCAAACCTAAAAATAAAAGAATATTTAGACACAATGTCGCCTTTAAAACGCATTTTAGTCATAATTGAATAGAAAAATAATATCCTAAAAGCTAAATCACGCACTGATTTATGCGTTTTTAATTTAATTGACTCCTGATAATTTGATAAAAGGCCTTGAAATCCGTCCATTAAATTTCCATTGTTAAAGCAGAGGAAAGATCATTTAGCTAAATTGAGTGTGACACCCTATTTATTTCCATACAGCAAATTAAGTAAATTTTTCGAGGGGTCAACGTCGCATTTTGTGCCGAGGTTCTAAAGGTTCTAAAGAATATATTTCGGAACCGGTTGTAATAGATCGTATCGAATGCAAATCAAATTTGTAAAAAGGATTTCTCGTTTTCTTCCAAGGATATCACATTCATCCCCTTTCTTATCGTCATATTTAAAATTAAATACCCTCTTAATTTAACTACATGATTGTGTACAATATAATGCTGTGTTTAACAACAACAGACTTTTACACCCTCCGCTTTCAATTTGCAGGCAAACGTCGTCCTCGTACATAATCTAATGTGAACAAGGATACAAGAGGAGAGAAGGATATTAATATGTAGAAAACAATATGACTTTTTAACATGAGATAGTTTCACTTTATTTTGATTATAATTTTTGTTATTGTCATTAAGAGTATTTTACTAATTGAATTTGAGTCCTTTTTGAAGGAAATCGCTTTAACTTAATCATAATATTTGAGAATATAATGTTGCATTTTGGGACCCTTCATCATCTTTAATACTGTTCAAGATTTTTAACAAAACGACGAAAAATCTTCAATCTAATTTCGATTCCGCATTAAATAGGTATTTAGCATTTTTATTAGATCCAAATCCTTTTTGTGCGTCTTTCTCAAAAAGGATGTTATCAATTTGATTTTGATATTTTGTAAACAGGCAAAGCCGCATCCCATCCCATTTCATACCGCACGCAGAAAAAATAGGTATTAAAACTAATTTTTTGTAATTTTATTATATTCGCCTAATACTTTGATACTCCTTTTAATGTCTTTTTGATTGAATCAAATAAATTGGGGTTGGTTTTGGTTTTTTGGAGGAATTTCAAATCCTATATCGTTGGGGTGACTTTTCGTATCGTTTTTGTGTTGGGATTTTAAGGATTTCTTTGTGTTTTTTATAGATTTCATACTAACATTGCTCGGTTGGATAACAAATTGCGTAAACCTCAGGGTTGATGATAGCTTTCATTACACATTTTATAATATTGGAACTTTAGTTTGAGAAAAATTAGTGTAGGAGAAGGCAAGAGTTATGCAAGTAAACTTGGCATCAGTGTTGAATCCAGAGGGGGGGCTGAGGGGGCTGAGCCCCCCTTGAGATTGTGTAAAAAAATATTTTTTAATACTTCTTCAATAATTTTATAAGCTGAAAATGGTTTTTAAGTTGCGTAAGTTACGCCTTTAGATTATAAATTGACTTTTCAAAATCAGTGTTTTCAAAGGTTAGGTTGGAATTTTCATATTGAGCCCCCCTGGCAGTGATCTCTGGATTCAACACTGCTTGGCATCTAGGAGCAGAAGACGCAAATTAATTAATTATTTTGTATGTCTCTATAATTCATTTTTTTTGGTTCCAGTGTGACTTCGAATCATTGGCGTTTCTCCAAATTCAGATGTGGCGTTTTACGAGCCAACGTAAGAGCAGGGAGCCAGAATATAACAGCCTGCTCATTCAAGAGGGGCTGTACATGGGAGAAATCTTAAAAAGGTCTGGCTTGAGTACCAGACACTCTAGGAAAAAGTAAATCCGGACTTCATGTTAAATACCCAAACATACCACAGGGCAAGTCTTCTAGTTCTCCACAAACCGTTGCTGCCTACCAAAATCTAAAACTGAAGCAGACTGAGATGGCACACTCTCATTAAGGAAATACAAAAAATTGGTTTATTGATCCATGTAAAACCATGTTAGTCAGTACTTAGGATTCCCTAGAAGGCTATCCTGGACTGTTCATAAACTAACCTTTCCCAATTAAAAAGTATTCAAAGATTCCTGGGACCCTTATATGGTCGTCCCGGATTATTGATACCAATCAAATGGCAATATCTTTGCAATCAAGAGGAATTGGAGGAGGATGGTATTGCTACAGAATGGTTTGTCTTAAGGAGCATTACAAAAGGACTTCAGGTCCCAAATATCTTCCGACGCACCATACATATGATAGGAGAAAGAAAAAAGAGAAAAAAGTTATTTTTTTTTATTAAACCAATTTAAACTATTTTATTAGACCTCCCAATGTCGTTCAAAATTTGTATACCAATTTTTGAACTTCTAGGTCATTTGGAATCAACTCGCAAAACTAAATATTTTGGTTCAAATTCACAAATTTTCACTAGTCCCTCTCTGTAGCCTTTACGGAGTCATCGCAAAGGTTAAGCTCTCCAAAAGCTTCCACCTTGCAAAATATCAACCAATTTTCATTAATTTCTGAGGTGTTCCTGGAGCCTTTTGCCTTCTGCCTTCCTAACATTGGCACCGGGTAAAATTGAAAAAAGTCCAAATCAAAACGGTCAAAATCCTTTGCTGCACAGGAACTGGGAACAGATTTATCCAAGAAATTCTGGTAGTTGGAAGCACCAGGAACGGATAATATTATCCCCAATTCAGTATACGAACTATTCTTGAGCACTTACCGGAAGCATATATTCCGAATATGAGCTCATTCACATAACTGAAACTTTTATTACTGATTCTTTATTTATATTTACGGAATATTTCAATACAATTTACCGATTTTTCAATATATTTAACTGAATTTTTCAGTTCAGTTCAAAAGCAAGAGAAACTAACTGACTCGCCCTGTTAAAATGACAGAAAATTCCGTTAAATGTACTGGACGATTCCTTAATTATGATTTAATTTTTTCGTGTAAATTTAACTGAATTTTTTCATTACTTTTTTTGTTTTTTTTTACTTGTTCATAGAACATAATATTTTTTACAATTTTTAATGGAATAAGTCAGTAAAAATTACTAATTAATTCAGCCAAATTTGTAAATTTAACAGAATATTCTGTCATTTTAACTATGCGGGTCAGCTAACTCCTGTTGATGTTGACCCAAATTAACTGAAAATTCAGTTAAATTTAAGGAAAAAATAAGTAAATTGTACTAAAATATTCCGTAACTCGGTATAAATAAAAAATCATTAATAATAAGTTTCCAACTATCGTCACTTTTTGAGAGCTTCTGAAAACCGGTTTATGTCTCCAATGTGCCCTTGTTTTTTTCTGACTCGTCTAGTTCGTAACAAATGTAGATCATTCAGTTATTTTATTACAAAAAAATTTCGTGGGTGTTGTCTATCAGCCAACAAATCAGTAAAATTAACTAGACATTTGTCATGTGAAGTTGAGAGTCTACACACAAAGACTATTCATGTATTTTTCACGTTGCGGATCATTTGGAAAAACTTTTCACAGGAAAAAAATTTATTAAATTTCACTGAACACATTAGCTTTTCTGTTCTATCAATAAATTTGATGGAAGAAAAAAATAATAGCTTAAAGTTGTAAAACTGCCCAAAATCTGAAATCTGACCAGCTGATTATGCAACCAATTTTTTCAGCAAAAGTTTGCATTTCACGCGTTATACACTTTGCAGAAATGGCGTCGTATTTTTTGGAAACACAGCTTTTGTGTGTTTTTACTAAACATAGAATTTTTTTACAAAAATCTCAAGTGAATTGAAACCAAATTCCTACATTTGCTCGAAAACTTTCGATTTCATCATGCAATTTGAAATCCAAATTTCACAATGCTCACAGATAATTTCGGAAACGATATTTTTTAGTTCGTTGAACTATCAGAATAGTTCTTGAACACAAACTCGGCTTTTTGTGAAAATAACTTAAATAAATAATTAAAAGAACTAAAAAATATAGTTCACATATGTGAACAAAAATAAATCGTTTATGAAAAAATGATCAGTTGCGGGCCCTGACCCTTCTGGCAAAGTTTGAATATCGAACTAAAAATAATAGTTCGAAGCTCGAACTAAAATTAATTGTGCTGACTTTTGCCTAAATTTTGGTGAAGGGAACTAGAATTTTAGTTTCCAGAATTATCTGTGCTTGTTTTTTATTCTGCACTGTGTGTATACAGTGTGTACATCAATTTTCCTCCGTCCCGAAACCTTCACCCTGCCACCCTCAAAAATCTAATCGAAAAAATTATCCAATCTCATTCAAATTCCATCCTTATCCCGAAATCCCAACAAACAAACAAATATTGAAAAAAAGGCACATAATTACCCGATTTGTTACACAAAAACCTAAACTTATCGAAACAATATATAAGAGGGTGAAATATTTAATTCAATTGACCACCGAAAAAAATACAATACTTGTCTACGACGATCAAAAACCCATACATTATATCGATACGTTATCCTATTTTATCCCTTTATGGCATTTGTTGTATTGAAAAGTCTGTGACACCCATTTGTAAAAAATAAACGCCACCGCAAAAAAAAAATTATTGTGTAAAAAAATCCTTTTTTTATGTTTTGTAAGGGGTAGAGAGTACAAAAATGTATATATTGTGAACTCACCTTAACCTGAGATTCTGTCATTCCTAATGCATAAGCTAGTTTCGCCCTTTCGGGCCCGGCGAGATATTTTGTTTGTTCAAAGGTTTTTTCCAGCGCAAAAATCTGCTGCCCACTAAACGTCGGCCGCGTGTGCTTTTTCTTGCCGTCCTTGTCTTGGTGGTGTGACTGTGATAAACTGGCGGACACTGGAAATGGAAAAACGAAAGGAAAATTAATTACGAGACATAATATTAAATGTTATGTGATTTTAAGTATGAGTTTAATTGCGTTTGTATTGGTGTTGTAAACACATATGTTGAGACATTACGTTTTATTATTCTTTTCATCCTTTTCATATGGATGTGGTGTGGATGTGTGTTATAAGCTCAGAAACAAACCATATAAGAACAGATGACATTCGAGTACGTGGTCGGAATTTTTAAAAATAATAACACTCTTCTCGCTGCCATATTTTTTCTGTTCATTTTTTTTTTGTTGACGTCTTGCATTTTTCTTTATCTCTTTCTTATTTCTTTATTTCATAGAATTTCTATATTTAGAAAAGTGGGGTTGAAGATTTTACAAGACTTGAAAACAAATGGAAGTTGATTGGTGGTTTAATGTGTTTTTTTCACAAAAATATCTTGTCAATTCCGACAGCGAACGGAGGTAGTCCGATCGGTTTCAAAACTTCCAAATAGTTAGTACCTAATTAGTACTATTTAGTACCACATAATAAGTACCTCAACAGTTTTGGAGTTATTGCGGTTTTCGCTGGCGGAGTATTCCGCTGGCGAGCCAACTTTTGAATTTTACACTTTCTAGGACTCTAAATTATATGAATTAGTACTATTTAGTACTTCCAATAGCCGAACCGGTTTCTCAACCGTTTCAGAGTTATTGCGATTTTCACCAGCGAATTATTCCGCTGGCGAACTCACTTTTGAATTTTGCACTTTTCAGGACTCTAAATGATAGCTATGAATTATTACTATTTTTTACATCAAATATCTCAACCGTTTGCAAGATATATACCATACATTTTTTAAACAAACCGGTTCTGTACAGTCGAAAAAAAAGCTACCGATTGACCTCAAACTTCCAAATATTTAGTACCTAATTAGTACTATTTAGTACCACTTACGGCATAATTAATACGGGTCTATTCCCGTTAATTGGAACCTCCGTTAATAAGAATTTTCTGTGGAATTTTCTCGTTAATTGGACGAAATTCCAATTAACGAGGAAAAATCAATTTCTCTGCTATCTTGATCAATGTAATTTCTTCTCTTTAATTGGAAGCCGGTCCCGAGCGACTTCAAATTAACGGGAATATACCTGTACCTCAACCGTTTTGGAGTTATTATTATCCGCTTTTGAATTATGCATTTTTAGGACTCTCAACCATAATTATATCTTAATACTATTTAGTACCTCCAATATCTGAACCGGTTCTTCAACCATTTCAGAGTTATAGCGATTTTCACTAGCGAATTATTCCGCTGGCGAATTTACTTTCGATTTTTGCACTTTTCAGGACTCTAGGAATAAGTACTATTTAGTACCTCAAATATCAGAACCAGTTCTTCAACCGTTTGCAAGATATATCCCATACATTTTTTAAACGAACCGGTTCAGTATAGTCGAAATTTTATTTTGACCGATTGACCTTAAAACTTCCAAATATTTAGTACATAAGTAGTACTATTTAGTAC
This sequence comes from Mochlonyx cinctipes, assembly GCA_001014845.1. NCBI lineage: Eukaryota > Metazoa > Arthropoda > Insecta > Diptera > Chaoboridae > Mochlonyx > Mochlonyx cinctipes. Next base: position 16,856 of record JXPH01009597.1, on the reverse strand, counting down.
CCCTACAGCATAATTAGTACCTCAACCGTTTTTGAGTTATTGTGGTTTTCGCTGGCGGAATATTCCACTGGCATTCTTTAGGACTCTAAAGCTATGAATTAGTACTATTTAGTACCTCCAATATCTGAACCGGTTCTTCAACCATTTCAGAGTTATAGCGATTTTCACTAGCGAATTATTCCGCTGGCGAATTTACTTTCGATTTTTGCACTTTTCAGGACTCTAGGAATAAGTACTATTTAGTACCTCAAATATCAGAACCAGTTCTTCAACCGTTTGCAAGATATATCCCATACATTTTTTAAACGAACCGGTTCAGTATAGTCGAAATTTTATTTTGACCGATTGATCTCAAAACTTCCAAATATTTAATACATAAGTAATACTATTTAGTACCACTTACGGCATATTTAGTACTTCATCCCGTTTTGAGTTATTGCGGTTTTCACTGGCGGAATATTCCGCTGGTGAACCAACTTTTGAATTTGGCACCTTTTAGGGCTCTAAATGATAGCTATGGTTAAAAAACCATTTTTATACATTTTTATGCGTACCTTTGAACTGAAACTACCATGGATTTCTTTTGTAAAAAGAGAAGTATTTTAATTTTTACAAAAGAAATCCAGCGTATAGTTTGAAAGTCCTGAAGCCGCGGCTGAAAAAATGTTTTTTGGCCAAATTTTTATTGTTTAAGATACATTCCTTTTAAGTCGATACAGCGAGTCCAACGTTTTACTAACTTTTTATCCCATCCGAAAAGTAATCCTTCGTGCAATTTGGCTTACACAATAAAGAATTTTTTCTTCTTAAAATGCGGCAATTTTTCTGTGATTTCAATTTTCAAACGATAAAATAATGATGAATAATATGCGCCAGTTATGGTTTTACCTTTTTCAAGATAGTCGATGAATATTATTCCACGCGCATCCCGAAATACGGAAGCCATAACCTTTACGGTTCATTTCTGGGTTTTTGGACGCCATTTTTTTACTGTTGCATGGACTCCGGTGCATAGAAATGGATCCATGTTTCATCCATGTTTAGGGCTCAAAACTCCTTTGAATTTCACGTAAACATTGCCAAATTCTGCTGGGAAGTCGTAACAAAAATTCATTGTTGGTCCTCTGTGAGCAAACGGGGCATCCATCGCACGCAGAGCTTGTTCATATACGCAAAATATCAGGTATGATATTGAACATACTGCCATATACGACATCTTTGTGGTCTCAGCTAGCTCCTTCAATTTCACTTTAAATTGCACATTGGTGCATACAAGTACCATCTCTTAGGATTATTCTACACTTCTTGATCCGCCTAGTATTTATAAAGTTATCCAATAAAGTCGAGTAATTGGAAGCCCCAAAAACAGACGACATTAACCCAAATTTAGCATGGGGACTGTTTTGAGGCACTTGACATAAGTTTATATTCCAAATTTGAGCATATTCCGTACAGTATGATGTCTTAGGGTCACACTTTTTTCGGAACTGTTCATGGGTGTTTACCACAAGATTACACTCCAAATCTGAGTTCAATCCGTATTAATGGAAAATTCTGATTTTGAGGCCCTCAAAGCCCGTGGCCCGATTTGACCTATTTACATTTGTTGAGAAAAACCTTCAAATAAAAGTTCAGTCAAATTGGTGGAGAATAACGTGAGTTATTGACACACACACAGAATGTGGAACCAAAATTTTTCAAATTTTACTGTTTTTCTTTCCTATCTATGACGAGAGATAGAAAGAAAAGCAAAAATTACATTTGTCAAGGTACATAAGAACAACTCTTAAGAGTATTTAATCCCAAGATATTGCTATCTCATTTTTCCATCACAATAGTGGGCAGAAGAAGTTGAAAATTCGGATAAATAGACTTAAGGTGGGTACCGAGCGCAATAGTTCCATTGGCACGAAACATTGAGATTCTGAAATTTGGTCTCTAATTTTCCTCCTATCTCCACAGGATGGCGGGCTTTTTTTTCTCCCTTCCCTTCCTAAAGGCCCTAGGGACTAGCCATAACTGGGCCGAAAATCAATTTATTTTAATTTTTGAGGAAAGAGCAACCCAACCAAATCTGGATTGTGTTGATCTGCAATCTTTCATCAAACCCATCCACAGTTCAGGCCGTGTGACCAAGTAGCATTCATCAGGCATGAACCGATGGCGGGCGTGTTGTTTTGTACATTTGAAAGGATCAAAGATATAATTAGCTGGCTTTTGGAAACAATTCAATTCTCCTTGACAAACGCAATATCAAAATTATTATTAATATATCGATTTTGCATATACATACATGAATATAATTAATTCCGAAATGTCTTATTTTGGCTACATTTCAATTCAAAATTATATAATATTATTATTATTGAAATTTAATTGAATTCCGTCTGCCATTATCTGATTTATGTTTTATGATATATTAAAAACCAAAATCATCATTTGATTGTATTCAAAA
>JXPH01009579.1:5017-17006 GCA_001014845.1 Mochlonyx cinctipes | reverse complement strand
ACCATGTGTGGCCCATTTGAAAAGTATTCGCATACCTGGCCCAGACGTTATTTTCAAAGAAACAGGAGTATTTTTTCTGCTACAATGATGTGTGTTAGTGTTGTATTCGGTTTTCAANACAAATAAAACATACTATGTTTTTCAATATTTTATTTATTTAAAGAAATTAAGGTTTAACAGGCATACTTTTTCAAAACAACTTTTGCGACTCTACAATGAGAGGTACAATCGCAGCAAGACCACCTGGATGTTTCTCGTTCTTCTGCGAGTTTTCAAAACTAAATCCTTCAGTGGTGACCAGCTTTAGTTGCTTCGGCTCAAGATGCTATCATTTTTGGATACATCATTCGTACAAACCATCTTGCAAAAGACGAGTTTCGGAGGATGAAAAATACGACAGTTCTTTGCTACAATAGCCTGACGATGTTCTTTTTTGGTTCACATGCGTTTTCTTCTGCGTTCTCCCAAAATAGCTTCCTTCAGAATCAGTCGTTTCACTGGGTTGCGTACACCGAAGGATTATCACCGTCACGGATATTCACAGATGCATTTCTGTCTTCAACTTGACTAAAATTTGCAGGTTTTTCCAAATTCTTTGCATTGAAATGTTTCATAATAAATTCCGCTGATTCTGGGTACTTCTCCAACGAAAATCATCTTCTGAACTATCATCAAGTGCTGACATAGTTAAACCAATTAACAACGCGAAAACTTTTTTAATCACACGTAAATTTAACAGCAACTATAATACTCGATATAAAAACTTCCGATAAAAAACAAAATCGAGAGTGACAGCTGGAACCAAGGGGAGGTCACGTCACGCTCTTTGTATTTATAACACGTGTACGCACGCAAATTCTTAGTTAACCTCCCTTGAGCTGAGCCATCTATGCGAAAACTTTTGCGCTCGTTGACAAAAGTATTCGTATAGGTAGCCCAGGTAGTTTCATCACAGGTTTTACACCAAAAAACAGGAGTTTTAATTATATTTCAGTAACAATGGTATATTTATGCCACAATTTAAAAAAATTGTATAATAGCGCCGAAATTTACAACTGGTACGAGCGGAAAAACTTATTTTTCTCAAAATGGTGAAAATGCAAATGGGCCATCCCATCTTTGCGAATATGGGCAGTAAACGTAATCGTGAATTTTGAATTAAACCTGCATTTGAATCTTCTAAATTTCTTTGACTATTTTTCGAATATTTTACGCACTTCTATAAAAAAAATTGAAATATTTGAATTTCTTCCCATTTCTTTCTGGTTGGCTTACAATTCAACTCAAGATTTTGTTATCTGAAACTTTTTTTTTATTTGACATGTTTGCAAATTTGTTCGAAAAAACATAATGTTAACTCAAGTTTCCGTTTTGTTTAAAAACCAAATTTTACTACAAGAACATTATGTTAAGTTCAAGTTTCAGTTTTCGCCAAGTTTGACTCATTGGGTATAATCACAAAAACCAGAACTTCAATTGTTTTCCTATCAAAAGGATTTTTTTGTATCACCTTAATGCCTGAAGTTGAATGTTTATTTTTGGTCACTGAATCACATCTTGATAATCTACATTGCATTGTATGTTAGATATTTATCAAAGAAAATAAAGCAAATTGAAATCCCTTTTACTTAGAATAAAAATATACTAAAAAAAACAAAACAAACACCGAAAATACAGTGTAAAAATTGTCCATTAAACTTGACCTTCAAACCACTTAATACCGTCTCCCAGTTTCCACTCTTCTCCTCTTTTCATCAGGCAGATTCTAGAATAATTTCCGAAGAAAAATAAACCTCTTGATTTTTTACTGCCAAATGACGCAACCCAGAAACAGTATGCAAATCGAGAATTAGTTATTTGTTTTGATTTCGAAATGAAAAATATTCGAAACGAAAAAATAACAAGTTGGAATATTTAGTTTACTATGTGGATATAAGACAAAAATAAATGTGAAATGAAATGTGACTCGTTCTCCCAAATTATGTCTTCCTTCAAAGCAGAAAAATAAAGTTTTTTCAAAACTTTATTACCCCATAATCAATTTGATTGAGTATGTACAGTATGCTATCGTTTATTATAAACGCAACGTAAATATATGTAAATATGTTCAAGTGTTCGCAGTTCGCCTGTAAAACTATAGCGCCAGATGTATGTGCATTACTATATTTGAAACGAAATTGGAAGAAAATAATATAATTTTCGAAGCGAGTAAACAGAAACATGGTTTTGATTTACCATCAAAAAAACAATCAATTTGAACGAATATAAATACGATTTTGTTACTTCATGGATCCCGCACTAACTTATGTTACAAATAATGGAAAATATATTCAATGAAAGTGGGAATTTTGTATTTATGTAAAAAAATCTCGAAAAAAATGCTAAGTAGTAGGTGTATTAAATTTCAAAGAGACTGTAAAATTTATTTTAAAATGCATGTTTTGCCACCAGGTAGCTTAAACGTACGTGAGCTTATGGAAAAAATAGAAAAATAATTTAAATATTCCGCAATAGACATCAGGCTTTTAGGAGTGTTGGGATGAGAGGCAGACCGTGGTGTAGACAAGTTGTTTTCTATCCCTATATACTTTGTATACATAGAAAGAATTAAAGATAGTGACGGTTTTAAATTAAATAAAAAATTAGATTAAAGAATTTTAATAATTATGAAAATACAGCATGCCGTAGAGTTGTTGCAGTTCAATCAACATTGCCCGACTTTACGTAAACTCATGATTAGTTATTTCATTTTGTAACATGGAATTTATAAAAAATGTAGGGAACAGTAAGATCGAAGGCAGTTCACTTCTTTTCCTGAACTGGAATGCAAGTACTACTCGTACCATCCAATACTAAAAATCCAATACTTGGAATTTGTCAACCTATAATCATTTACTAATCAATGATATACTGAACAACAATGTCCGTTTTTCGGTCTGAATAATCCTGATGTATCCAAGTATCCAAAAACAGTTCATAAAAAGGTTTTATTTTTGGAACTGTTTTTGGATACTTATCAACAGCTTATATTCCAAATTTGAACTCATTCCGATCACTAGAATTCAAGAATTCTGGAAGCTCCTGGTACATAGATCCAAATGTTCCACGTCAAACATTTTTAAGAACTGTTTTTTTAAGGGTAGTACCAAGTAGTATCAATTAGGCACTGATTGTTTTGAAATTTTTTATTTGTTGCCGTGGGCGTCTTATATTTGGCCACTTTAATCTTTGGAACATGGAAAAATGGATTAAATTTTTTAGCTATATATTGTGCGATTGTTTCGTTATGAGACCTTTTTTATTCTATTACATTTTTGATTGAGGAAAAGTTTATAGTGAAATTTCTCATCTACACCTCATTATCCCAAGAGCTGGCGTATATTTGGAAACCTTTTTTCGTCCAAACTGCAAAACTTTTGATAATAAAACTATTTATAGATTTTATTTCGTTATCCCTTCACACGTTTGTCATAAAAAATTGATAAGCGTGTCCCAAAATAATCAATTTCTCTTTTTTTTAGCCAAAAGAGTGAATGAGGGAAATAAATCACTATCAGTGTCAAGTAATATCTATTACTTCTGGGTCCAACATTTAGCTGATAAGAAGATAATAAAACAAAAACGAAATGTCGAGCAGCATAAATTTATAATCAACAAGTTCTTTATTCGGAACCCATTTCGTGCGTTCAGGATGCGTAATGTATTCCCTATGCAGACATTTACCACAAATATTAATTAAATTGTATTTTTTATTGTACATATGTACGCAATGTATTTATATGAAGCATTTTCATACACTTTGTTGCTGTGTTGCTACAAAAGGGAAATCATTAAAAGCTTTTGTGGTTATTATTGGAAATAACTAGAAAAGTGTGTGAAAGAGCGAGAGGGGAACAGGTAAAAGAGTCCTGACCCTTCCCAATAAATAAAATGATTGAAGCATACACATCGTTATCGCTTTCGCAAATTTATTATCAACAAGTCATCTAAAAATAGATATGACTGAATTTAATTCAATCATTGCGGCGCCTCTAGCCTTTTTCCATCAGCATAAGCAATAAAATATTTTTATTTTCGTTTCAATTTTTACTTTATCGTTTTGAAATAGATTGATATTTAAATTTTTGGTCTATAGAATGGCAAAAAAATTGTGCATTAAATTTATAGGGTAAAAATCCAATATGTACTTGGAATTTGTCTACAGCACCTACTTGGAATTATAAATTGAAAGCATAGATCTATAATAACATAGGCATCTTAGAAGAAAAACTGGTTCAATTTTCAATGATTACCCGATCGCGCGAATTTTGCGACATATCATCGCTATCAGAGCATTGGCGCAACGATCGCATAAAATATTTCTTCACTGAAAAATTTTTAAAACGTCATTTTTTATTTGTTTACATTATAGATCTAAAATCCATAGACCTGCCAATAAAATTAGTAAAATAATGCGTTATATGACCACCAAAGAAAAGGTGTCGCTTTTTTTCATCATTAATGTCTAATTTTCTGAGGCATATCTTATTATTAATCTATGGTGTTAGCTTTGGTTTTTTTTGCTAAAACGATGATATAAATTGAAAACTAATTTTGGATCACTATTCTGAAACTTGCAAGCTTTTAGCTGTTTTGGCTGCATACAGTGAATGTAAAATAAAGCGCGTTTAAAAGAAGTGTCAAGTACTGGTTGTTCTATCCTATATAATTTTATTTTTTGCAAAGTAACGATCACAGCAATAATTTATATTTTAAATTAGGTATATTCAGACTATGCGAAATTGATATTAATTGAAAAAATTATCTATTCAATTTAATATTGGAATGATTGCTTGATTGGAGTATTTTGGAAAATCCTATTTTATGGCAAGAATATGCACCAAAAAATTAAAACTAAATTAGTAAATTTGAAATCAAAAACAAGTAAACTTTTTTTAGCAAAAAGAAGAAGAGATTTCTCGAGTGCTTTAAAAGAAACATTATTCTAATTGTAAAAGTATTGCCAAATAATCCTAACTAATATTTATGCATTTGTAAAAGTCACTACCCAAAACTTAAGGATGTTAAATACCCAGTTCTTTGCGTAGGTTTACCCTTATATTTCTCTCGCACTACTTCTTACCCTACTCTCGCAATTAGAGAAGTAGCGTTTATCGAATAGCGCTATCTGGAGGTAGGCAAAAAAACTTACCCACATTTCACAACCACATAACTTCCACACCGTGGTTTGACGGACTTAGTGACTTTAAAGGATGTGAAATTCTTACTCTAAACAGGATTATTTCTCGGCACGATTATTCACCCTACTGGCTGAATATGATGGGGTTGGATGAGCTTAGGGAATGCGAGCTATGTGATGAGGTCAACAACGCTGAACATCTAATCCTGAGATGCATCAAATTTACACATATACGATATCATTTTGACCTCGACATGTACCCTAACTTGGAGACACTCATCAAAGAGAGAAAGACAGAAATATTGCAAGAAATCCTGGACTTCCTAAAAGCCGCAAAGATCAGTATCTAAGGGGGATAGCAAAGACAAGATAAAATCAAAATAGAAAGTGAAAAAAATCCACAATATTTTATTTACCACACCGTTAACTTTATATGACTGGACAATCCGTATATGTGGTAAATGGAGCTATAACTTCAATGTTTATTCCAGTCCCTCACCTACCAGGCTTCTTTTGTCATCATTGGTGAGGATAAGCAGAATTCAGTCAGTCAGTCACCAGGGCATCTTCCTGTACCAGTTGTAGGCAGCTCTACATGTCGCTCCAGAATCTTCCTAAGACGGACACTCCGAAATCTCAAAAATGCTCCGATAAGCTTAATCTCAATATATCCCAGGAGAAAAACGTAGGAAATTCTTTTTATTTATTGTATATTTTATAATAGGGACTTGACAAAGATAAAAAACATCGAAGATGATTAGAAAAGTATTTACAGAGTTATTCAAGCAAATCTTGTAATTGGAAGCACCAGGAAAGGATGATGATGTTTTCTCATTTTCTGTTTTCTACAAATTCGTCGCTTATGCGATTAAGGAAGTATGGGTCATGAAATCGAAAACCATTTCTGTCGATACGTTTTATCAACAGAATCAACAGAATTGTTATTTTCAGAGTTTCGTTTATTAGATTTTTTTCACTGTACAGTATTAATATTTATTCGATATGCGTTAAGGCAAAGGTGTTTCTTTAATATGTTTATTTTTTCTTCTGACACCTATTTACAATTTATTTATAAGTTACAAAATCATACAAGGTCCAATAACACCATTTAGGTGACTCTAATAGCCCTGAGATGTTATTGTTATGAAACTCTTAAAAAAGGTTTAAATAATAATCAAAAATAGGTATCTAAAAACATTGCGAAATAAAACTATTTTGATGAATAAAGCAGAAATATAATTTACTCTCGATTTCAAAATTTCATAAAGCACTTCTCAAAAAAACATGTGTATCTATATCAAAACCATCATCATAGAATATATTGCGTACGGAAATAAAAATCTTTTCCCATGTTTTCTCATCTCAAAAAATCCAGATGCTGCTTCAGTTTGAATAAAAGAATTAATAATAATAATAAACATTCATAAGCAATAAAATTTGTTTCATTTCAGATTTCAATTGGTTCTAATTATAATTTTTATATATTTCAGATACATTCCCTATTACTGGAGAGTGTCTCGAGAAGGACGGCCTGTCATAATGGACTATTTGTACACAGAGACTGGAAAGCAGATTTATGGTGCTCCGATTGGAGGTATTGGGGCTGGTACAATCGGTAGAGGATTTGCTGGAGAGTTCTGTAGATTCCAATTGCGACCTGGCTTGTACGAGAACAACACAGTTGTCGCAAATCAATTTATTGTCACAATCAAAGACGAGAATGGCGCAACCATTTTCCAAAGTTTACTTTCCTCTTTCAGGTAAGAGTGTTTTTATATTCGTTCTATTCTGCCATTTGGGTGTTTTATTTACGTTTCCAATTGATTGATAACATGTCTCGGACACAATGTAGATATTGCGTGCAGCTACACAAACATGAAACGAGGAAAAAACTTGCGATACTTTTTTATGCTCCAAAAATCGATTAATGTTTTGATTTTTTGTTCTACCTTTCAACATCACTGCTCTCTACTTTTTTTGTTACGAAACATAAAAAATGTTGAAATGCAAGCAACAGTTCATGATATCTATGTTATTCTATTTTTAGTCGCCCAAAAAACCCATTGAACAGTTGGGAAAGTAACATAAATTCGTCAAAATGCAGTTACACAGCGTTGTACCCGAGATCCTGGTCCGAGTACGATCTCAGTGACTACGGGGTTAAATTGGTTTGCAGACAAATTTCGCCAATAATTCCACATGATTATAAGGAGAGCTCTCTGCCATGCGCCGTCTTTGTATGGAACGTTGAGAATGTTTGTGATAAAGATCGTAAAGTAACGATAACGTTCACGTTCAAGAATGGAACTGGGAATAAGAAACAAGACGCCGAAGGTACATATTTCTAAATAATTATACGCTAAAACCAAAGCAATTAACAAATTGTTTTAATAACTACTTGTGTAGGAAACTGTGAAAGTGGTTCGTTCAGCCAAGGAGCAACGACAAAAGGCGTCGGCATCAAACAAACAATCGCCGGCATGAAATGCACGTACAATTTGGCGTGCAAAACTTCTTCTGAAATGAATTTAACGCGGTGTGAGAAATTCGACCCGGCTGGAAACGGAGAGAAAATTTGGAACGACTTGAAGGGAAATGGACATTTGACGGAAAAATCGGTTGACGAAACATTCAAAAGTACAAAAAAAAAAATCCAAAATCAAATTTTTAAAGATAAAGTAAATTATTCGTTTCAGCAAAAGATATTGGCGTAGCTGTAAGCGCACAAATAATCGTAAAAGGAAACTCGCAATCTGATTTAGAGTTCTCCTTAGCCTGGGACATGCCGGTCATAAATTTTGTGAAAAACACAAAAGAGCACTCGCGATACTACACAAAATATTTCGGAAAGTCTGGTAATGCTGGGCCAAACATTTCGGATTATGCTTTACAGAATTATAGCAAGTGGGAGCATTTGATTGATGAGTGGCAGAGACCGATTTTGGAAGATAGGTGAGTTTGACTTTTTTACAAGACTTTTTTAATATTATCCAGAAGCTGCCCATGCTTTTGTTCAAATAAAACGTGAAAATGTTTGGTCGATAAAAGGGAAACTTTTAAATTTAAATTTGTTAGAAATGGTTTGAAAAAAGGGAAATTTGTTGAGGAATTACTTGAATCCGACCGACCATAACATTCGACCGATCGACCGTTTAATAGAATTTATTAGAAAAAAAGGAAACTTCATGGGAAATTATTCAAATTTGTTAGAAATGGTTAGAAAAAAGGGAAATTTCTTGAGGAATTATTTAAATCAAACCAAGCATGGCATTCGACCGATCGACCGTTTGATAGAATTTATTAGAAAAAAGGGAAACTTCTTGGGCAATTATTCAAATTTGTTAGAAATGGTTAGAAAAAAGAAAAATTTCTTGGGGAATTATTTAAATCCGAGCAACCATGGCATACGACCGATCAACCATGTCAATCGACCAAACTGCCGCCTCCCGGAAGACCTTCGACCAAACGGCCTTCGGCCGAACGGCTGCCAGCCGAAAATGCTTGTAAAAGTTTTAAAAAAATATCTAACAGCATTGTGGCCAGAAACTAGCATAAAATGTAGACTATTAAGTACTAAAAAAAAACATAAGAAGTCATTGTAGCTTTTCTTCTTTATTTCTATAATATTTTCTCATCGGGTTAGTATTTTTTCGACATTTTTTCATATTATTATACAAAATGCCCAAAAATGCGGCCACATTTTCTAAAGATTTAAAAAAGCTCGTAAACTATTTTTCTTTGAGTGAAAATTTAAAACGTTTTATTTTTTTTATAACAGCGACCTCCCAGATTGGTACAAGTCGGCAATCTTCAACGAGCTCTACTTCATCGCGGATGGTGGAAGTGTCTGGCTGAATATTGAAGACAATGAATTGAGATATGATGATCCAAGGTATAATTCTTTTACTTATATATTTTTAAATTAGTTCATACAAAAAAAATCATTTTTCCATTCCACTAGATTGGCCTACGGTAGATTCGCTTATTTAGAGGGTCATGAATATCGCATGTACAATACATACGACGTACATTTTTACGCCTCACACGCGTTAGCTAGTTTATGGCCTAATTTACAAGTATTTTTTGAACGATATTCTAATAATTAGTGATTGTATTCTTACGACTATTTGTTTTTACAGGTTAGTTTACAGTACGATTACAAAGACAGTATTACATTAGAAATTTCTGACATGCGAAAAATTTTGTACGATGGCAAAATGGCACCGAGAAAAATTAAAAACTCTGTTCCTCACGATCTCGGAGATCCTGCTGAAGAACCTTTTGTTCTCGTGAACGCCTACCCGATCCACGATGTTTCAGAGTGGAAGGACTTGAACATTAAATTCGTTCTCCAAGTCTATCGCGACTATTACAATTTGAATCGTTACGCTCAAATGAACGCAGAGAACGGCAGCAAGTTCAGCTCAATCGAGTTCATCGACAAGGAAAGTACGTACGAAATGTACGTACAAGACAATCGCAACAAAATCTCCCCGGACAATCAGGCGAGCAAGAAATCGGCCTCAATGTACATGAACGAGACGAACGGGAAGGTTTATTTGATGGACGCGATGACGTACATTAAGAACATGTACCCTGCCTGTAAAATTGTGATGGAAAAGTGTCTTGAGTGGGACAAAGACGGCGATGGCCTCATAGAGAACGATAAGGCACCAGATCAAACGTACGACGCTTGGGTAATGGACGGTCCGAGTGCGTATTGTGCAGGCCTTTGGCTGGCTGGGCTTCATCTAATGTCTGTTATGGCAAATTTACTAGATCAATCAGAAGACTGCATAAAATATACAGAAATGTTGGAGAAAGGAAAGAAATCGTTTGAGGAAAAATTGTGGAATGGCTCTTTCTACAAATTTGACGCTTCAAACAATTCCAAGAACACAATAATGGCCGACCAGCTTTGCGGGCATTGGTATTTAAGGAGTTGTGGATTTGATTATGATGTAAAATTACCTTCTTGTTAAAAGATTTTTTTAAACTTAGTTGAATAATTTTCAGATTTTACCGAAAGAGAACGTAAGAACAGCTATAAAAACGATTTACGACAACAATGTGATGAGATTTTGCGGCGGAAACATGGGCGCCGTCAACGGTTACATTCCAAATTCGCAGCCTAACAAGGATGGGCATGTCGACTCTACCTCGATTCAAAGTGAAGAGGTTTGGACAGGAGTCACGTATGCTTTGGCTGCTACAATGATTCATGAGGTAATTTTACACATTACTTTAGCTAACTTTAGCCATTTCCGATTAAATTTGTTGCCAGATTTTTGCATACAGAACAAAATAGATATAAATACGACTATAAAGAGGATATACCCCCGTTCGGTCGGTCGAATGCCATTCGGTCGAAGGCTGTTCGGTCGAAAAGTTGTTCGGTCGGAACCCGTTCTGATAGAATTTATTAGAAAAAGGGAATTTTTTTGGAAAATTATTCAAGTTTGTTCAGAAATGGTCTGGGGAATAATTAAAATCTGACCAACCAAGGCATTGATATACCCTCGTTCGGTCGAAAGGTCGAAGGCCGTTCGGTCGAAAAGGCGACCGACTGGCTTTCGACCGAGTGGGCGTACATCGAAACCCCAAAGTGCTCCAAATATTTAATTTATAAAAGACTGCATCATTTACCTCCACAATCATCTACATATGTGGCAGAAATGTTGCCACATTAAAGTTCATTAAATTTTATTTTTTATCACCTTAAATAACTAAAAATATGTCAATAGTGAAATCAACCGCAACATTTTTCAAAATCTCACAAAATAATTAAAAATTTCTCAATAATTAACCACAATTTAAAAGGTCTGTGCTGTCCGAAGTGTTGCCTCATTTATAGATATTTTGTATGAGAAAAAATGTCGTTTGTTTAAAAAAAAATGCTAAAACTGTGACTAAAACTGAATTTAAAAAAAATCTCAAAACTTTTTATCAGGGAATGTTCACCGAAGCTTTCCAAACGGCCGGCGGATTGTATCAGTCGTTATCAGAGAAGATTGGAATGAGTTTTGAGACTCCTGAAGCCGTTTACGCTGAGCGTCATTATCGTGCAATCGGGTACATGCGTCCCTTGAGTATTTGGTCAATGCAAACTGCCTGGGAACAGAAAAAGCTGCGTCGTGATTAAGGAATTAAAGCAAATTTAAGTGTTTGTTTATTTGTTTATGTATGTGTGTAAGGTACAAATTTTTACTCTTAGACCACAAACTCTTCTTGTTATTATAATTACTAATCTCTAGTCATTTAACTTAGCATTTATATAAATTTAAATTAATATATCGATCGATTTTAGGAGCACTTTTATCTACTATTTTTATTATTTTAGTTTTTTAATTTTATTAACTGGACAGGATAAAAGTTTTTAAACATTGTTATAGGTTATAGGTTTTAATTTTGTTTCGGGATTTTATAAATTTCCCAGTCTATATATTTTAGCAAACTTTTTAAACCTCGTTTTAAACTATTGAATAAAATTTTATACTTTTAGAACATTTTTTACAATAGAAATCTCTAGATTCTTCTGGTTTCAAGAAACTAAAACTGTATACCTGCTACTTAAATATAATATGTGTAGTAAAAAAATAAGAAAAATATAGAAAAATATATATTTATAAATGTAAAAACTCCGGTGCTAATCGCAACTTCGCTTTAAAAGTGGCCAGGCCAGCAAAAATTAAAGCTTAGCTTACAAACAACCGTACTGTATCAGAAAAATAAATAATATCGGAAATCATGCACCACATACAAATTTTGATGTAATAATGAAGTATATTTAGAATAAAATAAAAATTATAT
>JXPH01009564.1:1404-11420 GCA_001014845.1 Mochlonyx cinctipes | reverse complement strand
GAAAAATGTTGGCGATTTTTAGGCGTGCCTTGTAATTCTTAATAGATCATTTTATTATTATGGAAATTCGAAATGTAGGCCAAAAATATTTAATGCCAGTACCTAAGCAATATAATAATTCTGACAATAATAATATTAAAATGTAATAACAAATGTTATTCTAAATACTCAAGCAGTAATGATGATTAAATCAGTAACCCAATTTTTTTTAAATCAACAAAAACTGGTTTTTACAAACATGTGAGGATGACATGGTAGATTTTTCCACATGAGGATGAGTAATANTTTTTAAATCAACAAAAACTGGTTTTTACAAACATGTGAGGATGACATGGTAGATTTTTCCACATGAGGATGAGTAATATCTGAATTAAATTAATTAATGTAGGAACAAGTCCCATTTATAACACTATCGAACAAATTGAATATTAATTCTGATCAAGAGAGCGCTAATACAACATTTATGGAGAAAATTTTCATGATTCCATATTTTATTTTGATCGAACATGAGGTTTTTGAGATACTGTGCTCTGAACTTAATCGTTTTTGAAGTTTTCAAATGCTTGTAAATTTGGAATATAGTGGGCAAAAAATGTAAGAGTATAATCAAATGTAAATCAAAAACTAATGCCCATTAACCGACAAGATAAATGATTTAGATTTTCCAAATTACTTAAAAATGATGCATCGCAGCCCTAGTTCAGTGGTTCAGGGTGGTACAATCATATATTTTGAAAACAAAAATTTCTAAGAAAAAACCTATATCACCTTATAAGAAACCGCAAAGAATTTACATTTTTTGCCCAACAGTTCAAAAGATGTAGGCTTTTAAAACTGTAAACTAGTAGTATTATGTCTTGAAATGATATGAAGGAAACATTTCTTAGTTAATGTTTTAAAAGTATGATCATAATTCAAACATAGAAGTCTACTCAGGAGTGTGAGAGTGTTATACAAGTCATACAGTCAGAACTTTACAAACATTTTGAATGTTCGGTTGGTGATAAATTTTGTTTTCAAAAGATTGAATGTAATATCTACATAATGGTGACTCATAGTTACAAACATAGCAGACATTTTTTTAAAAACGGTCGATTCTTTGTCAGAGATGTCTGAATCGTGCTTTAAATACTTTTTGGAGAATTTTTGATACATTTCTTTTATTATAGGGGTGTTGGTCGAAGAAATGAAAAAGAAAAACGATATTTTTATATATTCTAAGTCAAATATCTCAAAAACCTGGCGTGTTAGATCAAAACAAATATTTGATTTGAATTCAGCATGAAAAATATTTAAAAAAGTTGATATAACAGTTGTGTTAGATCTTTTGCTCATATTCATTGACGGATAGTGGACTCTTTATAATTATTATATTATTTGATTAAAAATGGTTTAAATTTTTATGAATTTTTCTCATTTTATTGTTTTCATGAATAGTTATTTCTAAAAAAATAAAATTTTGGTTCCAAACAAGGGCGATGTTTTCAAGGCTGAACCAAGAGCTGAATATTTTTCATAGTTCGATCTGCATCTAAAACTTCCCTTTTCAAAAATTCTAGTTTTAGTTACTAGATTTTGTAATTAGATATGTGCCACTCCATTTGTGCTCGATTTTTGATAGCTGTATAGTTGTGTCACAGATATTCTACTCAAAGAAATACAAATAAAATCGACAGTTAGTAGAAACTAATTGCGGCATAAACCGCCCTCTAACATTCCGCGACCCAAATATTGGACAATATAAATAAAGTCTCTCAATAGTGGCACCTTGTGATACAATAGTGGACCCCCGGGAAAATGGTGAATTATAAATATTTTTTCCAAACTTTTGATTCTATTCCATAGAACTCTTAGTAAGCTATCGTATACATTTTTAATTTTCGGTTAATTCTCATAATTGCTGATTTTTCAGGGGGTCCAATATTAAAATCAGGAGGTGCCACTATTGAATCCTATCCCCTATATGGTTGCGGAATGTCAGATGGGCCTACTTGCTCGAAATCGATATTGAACCATTTTATTTGAGAGATTTTAGATCCATTTGAAAAGAATATCTGGTTGTGCAGTCACTTCTAAATAATTCACGCGTGCTCATTCGAAGGGGTTCAAGCATCAATAGACTTTTGATCGCAGATAATCTAAATTGTCAAAACACATTTAACAATTTTGCCCTGGATGATCGTAGTAAACTTGAAAAAGGTGTAGATGTAGACTAAGGATAAGGATAGAAAGTGAGAAGCAAGCAATCCAGATTAGGTTTATGGAAAATCTGAGAAATGAAAAAAAAAACGTTCAGAAAAAGGCAATTTTGAATTAAACACCTGTAAGTCTTCCAAACAATATAATTTTTTACAATATCCAATATCTTAATAAATCGCCATGCTTTCGTAATCTTGATCCCAAATATAAAAAAAAATGTTTTTTTACTAATTAAATTTATATTGCATATATAATAAATTATTTATTTAGTTGTATTACAATGTATTTTTTTTTTAAATAATTTTAAGTTTGTTATATACTAGTGTTTGTTAACTTGAAAAATTTAATATTTTTCAAAATTATACTACTTTAATGGTCGTATACAGAAGAACGTTATAACGCTATTTAAGAGCAATGTATATCCACTATAGTGGATATACATTGATTTAAGAGAGTATTTAAAAAACTCTATACACAACCTCTTCTTAACGATTTTTTAATACGATTTTTTAACTTAAGAATCTCGATTTTGAGGTTCTTATTTTTTAATATAGTATTTGGAAATTTATTTCGTAAGTGTCAAAGTCATCTCTAAAATCAGTTTATCGTGATTGCGTGATTCATATTANATGTATATCCACTATAGTGGATATACATTGATTTAAGAGAGTATTTAAAAAACTCTATACACAACCTCTTCTTAACGATTTTTTAATACGATTTTTTAACTTAAGAATCTCGATTTTGAGGTTCTTATTTTTTAATATAGTATTTGGAAATTTATTTCGTAAGTGTCAAAGTCATCTCTAAAATCAGTTTATCGTGATTGCGTGATTCATATTAGATTATACTATTGATAACTCCATTCCATGTATTTTGCATGCCAAAATGTTTATTTTCACTCCAAAATATTGAAATAAATATTATTCCTAAACACACAGTTGATTCGAACTTGTCAAAATGGAGGAGAAAAAATTGAAATTGTTAAACCCCCTATACACTTTTGACGGAGATAAAAACGTTAATATTTTCGTAGGAACTTGGTTGTGTATAGCGTCCCATCTTTTATTTTAAAGTAAGTATTTGGATTAATACTCATTTTAATTTTAATAAATATGCTCTTGTGTATACCACCATAAATATAGGGTAATTAATGTAGCTCCTTAACCCCTCTTCCAAATGTTATTTATTTCTCTTTCAAACTTTCCCGTTTTCCTACGTCACAAAGAATAGGAAATAAAGTTTATTTTACAAGATTTTATACGGCTGCGGAAAGTAAACATCCCATCTTCATGTTCTTATGAAAAACACATTTTGGGAGCCAGTTCCCCTTACGTTGCCATTAAATCATATATGGCAACAAATAACTCAAAAATTTGATGCAAAAAATCCAAAATCAAATGTGAGAAAATACTTAAAGCTGCTTTAAAAAACCAATTGGAATACAGAAAATTTTATGTCTGCATTGAAAAAACTAAAAATTTGTTTATACAAATTAATAACACCGGTATGTATTGAAAAATAAAAAGTGCGAATTTAGATTTATTGAAAACTAAAAAGTGGCGCTATTGTCGCTACATTTTATACTCTTTTAGATCTAAAAAATAGAAACAATAGACATTCTTAATTTATTCTTGCATATTTGAACAATAAATTGTATGTAGAAAAATCGAGAGAATAATGGAAAAATATTACATTCTCAAATTATTTTTTTCTTGAGATTTTTTTCATATTCGAAAATATGTACATATTTTCTAACATGAAAAAAGTCTAGACTACAAGAAAAAACGATTTCGGTATGAACATATTTTTCCTCTTTTCTACAGAAAATTTATTGTTCAAATATGCAAGAATAAATTAAGAAACTTTTAGTTTTCAATAAACCTCCCCATAAATAAAGGAAAATAATTCAATTTGAAAAATGCTAAAACTGGATATCGATCTTTGAAAATTCAAATACACTTGAATATATTTGATCTACTTTCTTAATTTTTGGGAATTGTTTTTTCAATTTTATAACTGTATTTTTTTTTTTTTCCAATTTTAAATAGAACACAGTACAGTCAGTCTGTGAAATATCCATACACTAACTACCTTCTACAATTTATAACTATGATTGTGGTGGTATGTGTGTATTTTTGAGGTTAGTCAGTTTCCTCGCAATAAAAATTGATGGGCTCAATGAACTGGTAACTCATTAGCTTAACCATCAAAGTTGTGGTGGTTTGGAATCCACTCTAAGCTGTATACTAATACACATAGAAAGTTCTCGGAAATATGAGCACGTGCCTGGTCCTTTGTTCTTGATTATCCTGCATTTCGTGTGGGAGTAGATTGTGGCGGCAAAATTTCGCCCTTGCTCTGAAAACCAAACTAAGTAAACAAAGAATTTTTCCTATGCTTTCATATGATTTTTTTTATAAAATATCTTAAAAAGTGTACAAAAACTGTTTAATTCATCATTCAATTCATCATTAAAATAATCCAGTTGGGTAAATGATGTTTATGTGGATATGAAAGTACGTATTTTGATGTGATAATTGTTTTGTTTTCATATAAAAATCTGCAATTAAAAAAGTCTCTGTGAAAATTGAGGTTATGTTACATTTTGCTTAATGTTCTTGGATATCAATAAAATACACGATTACATAAATAATTCGTACCTACAAATAAACAGTTTTTCAAGAATTATAATTGATAATATTCCAAAAGAAAGCATAAAATTGCATAAAATTTAAAATCACTTTTACCTCTTGAACGACAACTTTTGTATTATATATTTCTTGGATTACAAACGATCCGGAAAGATTAAATCTATCTATATCGATAGTAAACACATTGAACTTTATTTCAGCACTTTATTTTTCTAAATTAATCAAGTTTTTCATTACTTTTTAATGATTTCAAAAACTGTATTTTTCAATGCAGCGTCCATACAAATTCTTTGTTGTCTCTTACTTGGGATAACCAACCTAGTCATAAATAACCAACCTAGTCATTAAAAAAGTGTTGTACCAAAATTTGTCGAATCGAACTAATGGATTATTTATTAGGTCTACATAATTTTTTTTTAATATCTAAATTTATGATTTGGATCTTCCTATAAAAATCCTACTCTGCAAAGACTTATGCAACTTTCTTCGTAATAGATTATTACAAACTAGGAGAACGCTGACAAAAATATGTTTACTTGGTGTTTATCATTTGGAATTTAATTTTGGGTTTTTAATAATCTAGTACAATTCCCCTGGATAGGATATTTTTATGATGAAATACTGATGAAGGTGATTTTTCAAAAAATGTATTAGACATAAAACATATTATAAGATGTGACCAATATTAACTCTCAAATAATAAATCCCGAGTTATACATATAAATACATATTAGCTTATTTTTTCAGTTGCTGCAGCATACTGGTTAAAACGGATTAAGAGGGAGTCTCCTACTTTCTGTATACATTACAGAAATGCAATACAGAAACAAGTCGACCTTAAAAAGTAGTCTTAAAATATTCTGCCAAATAGTATAAACAATGCTGGGCATTATACCCTAGGACTCATTCATGACTTGAAATGAAAATACAGTCTTAAAAATGATCTGGGTGCTACTGAGTTGATTATACCATAGAGCCCAGGCATGATTTGGAAATAGCCTTAAAAATGGTCTGGATGTTGCTGAGTTTATTAGACCTTTGCTACAGAAAGTCTGTTTTTGTTACAGAATTTTTATTTATATATTTTTAATTAAAATGTTTTGAAAACAGAATTTCTGTAAATTTTACAGAATTTTGATTTATGAATAAAATAAGTTGAAAATATATATAAAAAGAACCAGGCCGATACGGCTTCATGACTTTAACTTCTATAGTTTTTTTTCTATGCCTCCGCTCCTAACGTCGCTCCGGCTAAGGAGGGCCGTACTCATTATTGATGACGTTACTCCGTTTTATTATAAAAATTAATCATTTTTGGTATAAAAATGTCAACTTTGTATGGGAGCCCACAGAAGTCTTTGTCCGATTGAGCTAAAAATTGGTGGACATAACATGGGTACCAATTGATAATCTTGGCCAAAATTTTAAAAGATTTTATTCATAAATGTGTGATTGATATCGTTTTTATCGATAAAATGTCAAACATTTGTATGGGAGCCCACAGAAGCCTTAGACCAATTGGGCACATATGAATGGATCGCGTGTCCTTATCAAATGAATACTTCATACAAAATTTCAGTTCGATCTTACAAACCGTCTAGAATTTTTANAACATTTGTATGGGAGCCCACAGAAGCCTTAGACCAATTGGGCACATATGAATGGATCGCGTGTCCTTATCAAATGAATACTTCATACAAAATTTCAGTTCGATCTTACAAACCGTCTAGAATTTTTATTAAGACAAAAAAAGTTTTGGATAGACGGATCGCCCAACCGACTAACAGTCGTCCAACCAATTTTGGTCGGAAATGACTCCTAGGGGTCCAAAACGTGTTTTAAAGTTGATTTGGGCGATTTTCATTTTTGAACTTCTAGAAGTTAAAGTAAAAATCAGAAGATTGATAAAATATAATATATTCAACGCCCAATAAACCAAACTTGGCGGCAACTGAAATTAACATAATGTTCTTGAAGTAAAACTTGATGTTTTTTTGGAAGTGATTTTATTTATTATTTCAATGAAATTCAACTTGAAGTTTACTTAATTATTTGTCCATTTTTTTCCATAATTTTACAACGTGTCGCAACTCCTAGTATTGATCCAACATATTTGAATTTTCAAGAATCTGTATCCGGTTTTTGCATTTTTTAAATTACCTTATATGATTTTTCAAAATAAATTCACATTTCTTTAAAGCCGGTAGGTATTATTATTTTCTATCAACCTTTTGCTAATTCATGATATCAAAATAATGGCAGACCTGTGGAATATCCTGAATCTATAAGATCGAATATTACTGAAAACATCTATGTATGCTATACCTACAATGTTATGATGATTGATTATCCCATAATGACAAGAAAAAAATATTATGAAAGGAGAATGGCGTTTTCCAAAGGCGTATTTACTGTATTTCATAAGAAGGTAATGAAGGTGGGAAGTATACTTCTCAACCTCTTCCCACATACAATCAACTTTTGACGTTGAAGCGCAACATATACTAGTTAATAAGACAGAGATTTTCAGTCTGAGAACAGAAATTTATGAATTTTACACTGATTTAGTTTGCAACCGACTTGGGAAATCTAGGTTCAAAAAAGGTTTTCCTTCGGCGACTTAGTCTTAAGACCTGACCGACCTAAACATGCCAAAATTTCAATATCGATTTTCCCTACCTTTCATGAAATTCGGTTACGCAGCACTTAAAAACCGCTGGATTTTGCATGATCCGTTGTACACTCGGCGCCAAACTGGTTAAACCAACGGGCGTTTTTTAGCCAACCGGTATCAACAGATTGTTTTTTGCGACGTATTTTTCTGAGCACAGTGGAGTATGTTCATTATTGTGCTTAAGAGACATCTAAGAAAGCTAAAATTGAAATGTTGAGAATAGCCCTTATTCCATGTCGGGTACTGGAATAAAAGTAAAAGTACTTCTTTATTTCCAGAACTTTTTATCATGTGAGCTCGATTTTAAATTGAAAAAGATCATTTGTGCAAATTTCGAAGCACCAAAACGGATGGACCTGTTCTTGGATTCGTACTAGAAGCTTATATTAAATTGAGCTCACCCCAACGTTACAACACGAAATTTCTGTGCATTTCTGGTGCACAGGAGTGACCAGATCTTCAGGTACTATAATTAAATTTTGATAGGAACTGTTCTTGGAAGCTTATCATCCAAATTTGAGCTCGTTCCGATCATAGAAACCCGAGATTCTTGAAAACTCCAGTTGTAAATGATTTCCCATATCCCGAGGTGCTATGATCAAATTTTGTTGGGAACTCTTCTTGGGCACTTATCAGAGGTTATATTCCAAATTTGAGCTCATTCCGATCCTTAGAGCTGGTAAGTTTTTGTGACTCCGTTGACGGGTTTGGCCATTAACGATCTTATCTTTTCTTTTGTCGAGAAAGGTCCCTACACCAAATTTCACTCAAATCGTAACAAGAATTTCGTGAGTTAAAACATACAGACATTTTTTTGAATTAATGAATACATATAAGCTTTTTTCTATCTTGATATAAAAATTATATAGGAAAAGAAAAATTGAAGCAGTACTTTTGAGAAATTAGGAAAACATACTTGACAAACAAACATTTGTGTTTTTGATTTGTGGAGTCTTAAAAAAATTGACAAAAGTAATTGTAAAATTTAAAAAAAAAACTTAAACTAGGACCCCAAAACATTGAGGCTTTGGCGCTGAAAGAAGACCTCGAATTTTGAATATGTCAGTAATCTGCTTTTGGAACAGTTGCCTAAAAGACATAGTAGATTCCGAAAATGGCTGCATTCCAAAATGTGGTGATGTTTCTAAAATTGCTGTTATTTGCTCCAGAATATAAATTTTACAACACTTGAAGTCAAAGGTTTGTGATGACAAAGCTAAAACATTCAGAACCCTGTTTGTAGACATTTTTACAGGTTAATTATAGGTAGTACAGAAATAGTTTGGAATTTTTTTTAAATAGTTTTATTTACTTGTTTGTATTATTCGCACCTGTTTTTGATTGATAGATATAATTGCTTGCCTTCAGTTTTTACTAACAATTTTTTTTCACGATTTTTCAGCGGTTAATTGCGATATTGCTGGAGTTTTCGATGCACAAGATCACAATGGCCCCGGATATTATTTCAAAAACCCGTTTTGGAACTTGCTTCAATCCCGTAACATCGAGGAACATAGGCCATATTATTGCACAAAAGGTTGTGGTAAATCTTACACATCACATGCAACAATGACGAGACATGTTAAACTTGACTGTGGAAGCGAGAAGAAGTATACCTGTGAATTGTGTATGAAAACTTTCAAAAGGAAATATCATTTGAAACGCCACTATACCACGCATTACTTCAAGATTAATAACGAAGTATCCGGAACATTTTGAGGTAATTAACTAGCAACTGTGTTAAGACTTTTAGAGGCTTTTATCTCTTTTGAACGAGTTGAC
The DNA here is from genome assembly GCA_001014845.1 of Mochlonyx cinctipes. NCBI lineage: Eukaryota > Metazoa > Arthropoda > Insecta > Diptera > Chaoboridae > Mochlonyx > Mochlonyx cinctipes. The sequence goes on along the minus strand of JXPH01009564.1, from coordinate 2,111 downwards.
AAAAATGACAAGCGTTTGCGTGTTTGGAGAAAAATCTACTTTTATTACTGAAATATAATTCAAACACTCGTTTTTTGGCGTAAAACCTGTGATGAAACTGGCTGGGCCACCTATGATGCGAGTACTTATGTCGATGAGCGCAAAAATATTCCCATAATATGTCCCAGTTGAGAAAAAAAATCATAAAAATCTCTCTCTCATCATTTTGCTTGTCTGCTATATTTACAAGCTGTTCAACATTTCCAGCATAAATTTTCCCATCATTAGCTTGTTTTTGGCTTTTCTTTCTTTTTTTCAAAGAAAAGCTTCTGTATACAGTAAAAAAAATTAGTTTGGTTCCTCGGGAAAAGTTGTTCCAAATGTTCTGAAACGTTAAAAAAAAACAAAAAAAAGTCTGTGTGTCTGTTCTCAATAACTCACGTAATTCTCAACCGATTTGGCTGAAATTTTATGTCGAGGCTTTTCTCAACAAAAATAAGAACGAGATCGTCAATGGGCCAAATCAGACCATGGGGTCTGGGGCCCCCATACAAACTTATCAGAATTTTCCAGAAATCTTGATCAATAATCGCAATGAACTCAAATTGGGAATATACCGATCCCGTGGTCCGATGTGGCCCATCTACGAACTTAACCTTACGGTTTACAAAAAAAGCATCCATACCAAATTTCATCAAAATCGGTTGAGATTTACGCGAGTTATCGTC
>JXPH01009559.1:470-13464 GCA_001014845.1 Mochlonyx cinctipes | reverse complement strand
ACTTACGTGACTTTATGGATCGTTTTATGTGTTCCCCGCCCTCAATCCAATCTTAACTTCTTAAAACCTAATATTATGTAAGCTACCCTATCCCTGTGTTTAAGTGGTCTTAAATCAACATAAAAATAAACTCTGTTTATTATCAGCAATAGTATAAAGCAAAAATAAAATCCTGAAATTCCATTCCAATTGCATATCCTCGAATAAAATAAAGAGTGAATTCCTGTTGAAGCATTTTTTTGTTTCATTAACTTTTCGTTTCATGATATCTCTCAGAAACCCCTTTTTCATCCTTTTTGCAGACAGGGGAAAAACTACGTACTTTCATCATATTTCATAATTTTAATTATATGAATGGTGCTGGTTTAGAAACTTAATGAAACACACATATCATAAATTATGCAATTTTTTATCACAAAAAACATGATGATGAGTTCATTTTTCATATATCTATGCTTTTTATGATGATGTTGATGTTTGCGCTCTGCCACTCTTCAATTTTTTTATGTTTCTCTACATTGAGAAGCTAAGTGCGTCTTGTTATGATAATTGGATTGTCGTGCAGTTACTTTTTTTCTGTAATTTGGAGCGACTTAATTGGGACAGCGCTCTATCTAATTAGATCATGTATCATGTGGTTCTGATTTAGATTATTTATTTTTATCTTACAGTACAATTTTGACTGAGATAATAGTATTTTGGCGGAAATATCGAATATCAAAAATATTAAAGTGGTTTTTTCTTGTTTATAGTACATAATTTTTATCTAGTGGCAAGTCTTCAAAACTGGTCCTGAACTAAATAAAAAATCTTTTACGTAGAATTCATTTGAATTGTTGGCGTCCATATCATCAGATAATAACTGATACAATCAAGGGCTGGCCATACAAAGAGGTACCCAAATTTTTAAATGTTTTTTTCAAAATTTCAATTTTTATTTTAATAGGTAGGTAGCTTCACGACAAATATTTATTGAACTCAAAACACCCCCGAGGATCGTCCCAAGTTTTAAATGCTACTTTTGAACTCCCAAGAGTTGCAACACATATTTTTCTTCCCAAAAATACTTTAATGTTGCAACTGGCACCCAAATAGCATAAATCCGTTTATTGGGCCTAAGCACCAAAAATTCTAAAATCAAAGTATTTTTGAGTAGAAAAATGTGGCCTGTAACTTGCATCCAGAAGAGAAGGGGGCTAAACGCACTACCTGTTTTTGACGATTATTCTAATTTGTAGTTATAAAGTCCTTTTCAGAATTCAGATTGGATTATGTTACTTAACTTTTGAAAATTTTTTAACAATTTTTGTGTTTACTTTTTCTAATTATTTTTAATTTTTCAGAAAAATGGAATTTGGTGCATTTGGGCCTGAAACATATGGCCGAAGGCCATTTGGCCAAACCAAAAGCGGTCGAATCCATAAGGTCGATTTTTTTAGAATTTTGGACATTTGGCCGAATCATAAAAAAATATTTAGGACATTTGACAGAAACAAAAAAAAAATTATAACTTTCGAGTATTTTTTTAATTAGGAAACCCCAAAACATGCACCCTTTTTTCTCAGAATTTTTTTAGTGATTAGCATGGCTGATAAAAAGTACATCGATTGTTGCAGCACAATTTCAATTTTGGGTTCGATTTGAATTCAATGGGCTGAATTTGAGAGTTTCAAATCAAACCACGGTGATGAATTAGCAATTGTGCTGCAACAATCGATGCACCTTTTAATAGCCAAGGTGATTAGGTTGTAGTTGAAAACATTATTGTACACAATGCACCCTTATTTCTTAAATTGATTATGAATTTTAGTTAGGAAATTTATTTTTGCCGAAAACTGCACCTTATTTTCAAAGATTTTTTTCTATATTGTCTAAATGGCGCAAAATAATATTTTTGTCTTATTTCGGCCAAATGTCCCTTGTATTTTTTTCATGACTCAGCCAAATGTCCAAGCTCGAAAAAAAATCGACCTTATGGATTCGACCCCTTTTGGTTTGGCCAATCGGCCTTCTGCCATATGGCCTTCGGCTGTTTGAAAGTAGACTCTCCAAGTAGATGTTTGGTTCTATCTATCACAGCTCCACAAATATATTTACAATTTTCTTAACTTACATCCAAGTTTTTCGATTAATTTTTTGGGTTATAAGGCTAGGCCATATTAGCAAAGAAAACCCGTTCTACCTCTTTTGAACCATCAAAGACGTCCTTAGGGGGCACAACAGCAATTTCATTTCCTTAGCAGAGTGGATAAACTCTTCAACTTAGGTTAAGTAACATTCTAAGCGTATTTGGATACACTTGGCCGACTGCCATATAGCCGAAGGCCGTTTGGTGGAATGCTTTATGGCCGAATCCCATTTGGCCGAACAGAAAAAAGTTATTTGGACATTTGGCCAAATCATATATACATAATATTTGGGACATTTGAACGAAAAAAAAAATTGCGTACAAAAAGGTCTTTGAAAAAAGCAAATACTTAAACATATAAATACATCCCACTCACTAGCGCCGTCTAAATCAGTTGTACCAAGTTTCACTAGAAACGTGATTTTCTTGCATATCGATAGGCGAATAAAAAATATTTTAATGTGAAACAGATAGCTTTTAGTATGGAGTGCAATTGCCGACAAATGTAGCAGAAACTCATGATTTTTTTTTGAGTGGAGTGGACACAGTGTGAAAATAGGGTGCATTATGTGGGATTTTTTAATTATCGGCAAAAATAACTTTCTTTAACTAAAGTTCATAATCAAATTAAGAAAAAAAGGGGTGCATTGTGTGCAATAATGTTAATTTTACTGTATCGCAAGGGTGCAAAATGTGGGGTTTTTTAATTATCGCAAAATAAAACTTTCTTTAACTAAAATTCATAATCGATTTAAGAAAGAAGGGTGCATTGTAAGCACTAATGTTAATTTTTTAGTATATCCTGATCACCATGGCTGTAAAAAGGTGCATCGATTGTTGCAGCACAATTTCTAGTTCACCAACTTTGGTTTGATTTGACGCTCTCAAATTCAGTGGGCTGAATAATTTTGGTAAAATTTGGCCCACTGAATTTTAGATTCAAATCGAACCAAAGTTGGTGAACCAGGAATTGTGCTGCAACAATCGATCCACCTTTTAAAATCCGTGCTAATGACTAAAAAAATTCTCAGAAAAAAGGATGCATTATGCGGTGTGTTTAATTATAGGCAAAAAATTACTTTAACTTTCTTTAGCTTAAACTCATAATTACATACTCAATTTTAGAAAAAAGCTACATTGTGTGCAATAAAATAAAGGATGCATTTTGTGGGGTTTTTTGATTATCGCAAAAATTGAGGGTGCAATGTGTGCGATAATATTAATTTTACTGTACCACTGAAAAAATCTTAGCAAAAGGGTGCATTTAGTGGGGTTTTGTAATCAAAAATAAGTTATAAATTTAATTTTTATAATTTCGGTCAAATGTCCCAAATATTTTTTTATGATTCGGCCAAATGTCCAAACTCGAAAAAAATTGGCCTTATAGATTTGGCTCCTTTTGGTTCGGCAAAACGGCCTTTTGCCATATGTTCCAACTCCTTTGGTAGGTGGCTAAGAACAGTTCCTTTGCTTAATTTTAGATGATATCCGTTTTTGGTGCTTCCAATTAACAGACTTTCTTGGATAACTCTGAAAATACTTTAAGATTCACTTCGAAATTTGCACATATGATGTTTGTCCAAGTCTTAATCAAGCTCCTATCGTAAAATATATAATAAATATGAAATATTCGTTAATATTTATGACGAGTTCGTTAATGGACTAAATTAGGTTATGTGTTCTGGGAGCCGTCATGCAAACTTTTGATAATTTCTCAGAATTCTCGGATTCTAGTGATTGGAATGGAATGAGTTTTAGGTTAGTACCTATGCAAGAACAGTTTTTGTCTTGAGAAAATATTATTCTTACCACTTTGGATAGCTCTTAAATGCTTAACATATTCTTTTGACCAAATCTCTCTTATTGAGAAAGTTGCCAATATGAAAGAATGAGACATGGATAGAAAAGCTACATAACTCACTTTTTGGTTTCCTACTTTTTAACTTTTCTTCTTCTGTACTATCCTAATATCTATAAATAGAAGAAAATCAGAAAATTCTTTTTTTTTGCTTGGTAATTTATATGTAAAAAGCATTACATCAAACTTAAAGTCACTCCATCGTCTTCTAAGAGACTTTCATTTTCATTTTATTATTTTATTTTTTTCTCTCTTCGCAACACCAACATGTTTTCATCTTTAGAAAAGAAGAAAATGACAACGAAAAATCGAACTCATCGAATTAAAGTCGAAAAAAAGTATAAAATTTCCTTTCAATTCAATATATCGAGACGACGTGCGTTATTTATAGGGTATGGGGCGGGGGGCATAAATAATGTGTGGTGTAAATGGGGAAAGGATGTGAGGAGTTTTCTTTTTTACTTTTTTTCTGGCTACACGTGTGGGTGTCGAAATGGAAAATATTCTTAACAAAAGCAATAGCTCTTTTCCGATTTCCACGACAATTTTTCTGTGCTCTGTCTGTATAATGATAATATTAATGATTTCGCAAAAGAGACCGTGTTAGGCGTTTTCTTTTTGTTGTAAGGAGAATAAAAAGGAGCAAAATATGATTAGCTATAAAGATTTTGCGATTTATAGAAAGGTGCTGGGACGGAAAATAATTTTTTGTCATGCGATTTTTTATGACTGCATACTAGGGGCGGTCGAAAAATGGTTTTTCTGCAAAATTCAAGTTCTCCATGTATAGAAAATTTGGTTTATGGTTTAGAAGTAATTATCTGAAAGTTTGAGTATAATTGGTTAAGATCCTAGTATCAGTGTATCGCACCTGAGCTCTTAAGTAGGTGAAATTATCCACATCACGATTCTTTGTCAAAAAAAAAGTCACAGAGTACAAAAAATTGAAAAAAGTGAGAAGTTCATCCATTTTTAATTTTAATTCGCTACATTTTTGCAAAATATTTTACAATGCACCTCAAACATAAAAAAAAGTTATGCCTTGCAAAATTTTATACAAAAAAAACTAGTTAGTTTTTTTCTATGGCTAGTCCCTAAGGCCTTTAGGTTTGAGAAAAAAAAAGAAAAAAAAACTAGTTTTTTTAGGACCGCCAAGCTTGAACTACGATAACTCTAGAACGGTGTTCACAAATTACATACAATATTGTAGCAAGTTACTTAATTTTAAGAGTATAAAAATAAAACAATATCCAAAACTTAACTTTTGATTTTTTACGCGCTAATAAAACTCTTTTAAAAATGGTGCATTATATGCGGTTTTTTAATTATCTGCCAAAAATAATTTACGTTTACTAAAATTCATAATCAATTTAAGAAAAACTGTACATTGTGCGCAATATTATTAATTTTACTGTATCCTAATCGGTAAAAAAATTCTTTGAAAAAAGGGTGCATTATGTGGGGTTTTAATTATCAGCAAGAAATGACTTTCTTTGACCTAAATTCATAGTCAATTTAATAAAAAAGGGTACATTGTGTTCAATAACATTAATTTTACTGTATACTTATCATTTAAAAGAAATGAAAAAGGGGTGCATTATATGGGGTTTTTAAAAATCGGCAAAACATAACTTTCATAACCAATTTATATAAAGACTGTGCATTGTGCGCCATAATATTAATTTTACTGTATCCTAATCGGTTACAGAAATCATTGATAAAAGGGTGCATTATGGGGTTTTTGAATTATCGGCAAAAATTGAAAATTCTTTAACTGAGATTCATAAAAAATTGAGGAAAAAAGGGTGCATTGTGTGCAATAAAATTAATTTCACTGACGATACACCCACTAAAAACCGCCTTTAGAAAAGGGTGCATCCTGAGGATTTCGTTAATTATCAGGAAAAAACCTTTATTTAACTAAAATTCATAATCCATTTAAGGAAAAACGGCTCATTATATGCAATAACATCAATTTTACTATATCCTTATCACAACAAAATTCATTATGTAGGGTTTTCAATTATCGGCAAAAATTGACCTTCTTGAACTAAAGTTCATAATCAATTTTAGAAAAACGGTGCATTGTGTGCAATAACATCGATATCACTGTACCGTAATCACTCAAATAGTTCTTTGTAAAAAGGGTGCATTATGTGGGGTTTTTTAATTATCGGCAAAAATAACTTTCTTTAACTAAAATTTATAATCAATTTAAGAGAACCACGCCGATACGGCTTCAAGACTTTGACTTCAAAAGTTTTTTTCTATGCCTTCGCTCCTGATGTCACTCCGGCTAATAAAAGCTGCCATAAGGAGGGCCGTACTCATTATTGATGGCGTTACGCCGTTTTACTATAAAAATTATTCAATTTTGGTATAACAATGTCGACTTTGTATGGGAGCCCACTGTAGCCTTTGTCCGATTGGGCTAAAAATTGATGAGCCTGACATGGGTACCAATTGATAATCTTGGCCAAAATTTCAAATTGATATCGTTTTTATCGCTAAAATGACGAACATTTGTATGGGAGCCCACGTAAGCCTTTGTCCAATTGGGCTCTCATATGGATAGATCGCATTTCCTTATCAAATGAATACTTCCTCCAAAATTAGTCTAGGAGTTTTCTTGAGACAAAGAAAGTGTCGACGGATCGTGGGATCGTGGGATCGCCCAACCGACTAACATACGTCCAACCAATTTTGGTCGAAAATGATTCCTAGAGGTCCAAAACGTGTTTTAAAGTTTATTTTGGTGATTTTCATTTTTGGACCAAATGGATTACTTTGACTTTCAGTTAAAGTTAATAAACGGTGCATTGTATGGGGTTTTTAATTACCGGCAAAAATTAAATTAATTAAAATTTATAATCAATTTTATTTCTGGGTATAGTGTGCAATAATATTAATTTTACTGTATACTTAGCATTTTAAAAATTCTTTGAAAAAGGGTGCATTATGTGGGGCATTCTTGATTATTGGCAAAAATAGCTTTCTTTAACTAAAATTCATTATCAATTTAAGAAAAGCAGTGCATTGTGCACAATAATATTAATTTTACTGTATCCTAATCGGTAAAAAAATTCTTTGAAAATAGAGTGCATTATGTGGGGTTTTATAGTTATCGGCAAAAAATTACTTGCTGAAATTTAAATTCATTATCGATTTCGGTGTATTATATTTATTATCAGAAAAAAAATGGAAAAGGGTGCATTATGTGGGGTATGAACGATCAGTTAAAATAAGTATAAGCCAAATGTCCCAATTTTTATTACTCGGCCAAATGTCCAAACGCAAAAAAATCGACCATCCCTTCCGCGTACCCCAAATTAAGTTATTGTTTTTATTCTAAATCAAATCAGATATAGATAAATACGTAGATAAGGGGCAAAGCGGATATTTTTAAGGTAGGTCGGCGACTTTTTTAAATTTATGACTCATTAAATTTGTGTTGCGGCTTTGAGGTTGCAGAGATGCGCTATTTTTTGTATTCTTCTTGGATCATTGAATCGGAAAAAAATTTGCATATGCGAATTTGCATAATCGATAACGTGATCGTGGAACATATATTTTTTTACTCAAATTGAATTTATTATTTTTATTGTAAATATTTTGATTCGACGAATGACGTCGTGGCGTTAATTCTACCGCAAATAAAAATATTTTTAGAACATATTTTTCAATTCAATATTAATTTGGATTGTTTATTTATTTACGAGAACAATTTTGAAAGAACGAAATGGTCCAAAACATGGTATGTTAAATAAGAAATAACGAGAAACATCCCCAAAACTCAAACAACTGTTTTCCACAAAATGCCCCCGAGAGATAAAGCTATACTCTGTTCTGTTACTAAATATCATGTATATGCAATAAATATAAATTCTCTTTTATTTTTGAGGTAGAAGGCATGGCTATGAGTCGGCATAAATTACTTTTTTTTAAATTCCCAGTACCAGAAAAAATCATGTGCTCAGTTTAAATCACACTTAAAATATTGGGGTGGGATTATAGCATTTCTTTGGAGCCAATTCTCCACCACTCTTCCACACATATTGGCTGAAACGTTGGCAATTTCACGTTCGATATTTTTCCTGGACGCCTTTAACGTTGTTGGCTTGTTGACATAAACCAACGACTTAACGTAGTCCCATAACAATAAATCCAACGACGTCAAATCGCATAAGCGAAGTGGCCATTCGACCGAACCATTTCTCAAGATTACATGATTTCCGAACTTCCTCTCCAATAGATCAAATGTTTGACCAGCTATGTGGCATGTGGCACCATCTTGTTGCAAGTACATATCACTGATGTCCAGTCCATCAAATTCTGGCCAAAACTAATCTTACAACATGGCACTATAGTTAACTCTATTGACCGTAACATGGCGATCATTATCATTGACGTTAAAATACGGTCCAATCACATCCCCGGCATGAAATCCACACCACACCAGGGTCACTTTTTGTGGATGCAATGGAGTCTCTTGAAGCACATAAGGGTTGTTTGCTGTCCAATAACGCATATTTTTCCAAAAATGAGCTTCATCGCTCAAGATGATTTTTCGATGAAATTCATGATTTTCTTCAAACTTTAGCAGAGCTCAATCAGAGAAGTTTCGGCGCTCCAAAAGGCTTCAGTTCTAGAGTTAATTTGATCTTGTAAGGGTCTAGGCCAAGATCTTTAAGCAAAATTCGCCACAAAGTGCTTTGAGAGATTCTGAATTCTTACAAATCGGCAAATTTCACTGCTAATTCGGTAACTTTCAATTATTAGCGGACCAAACAAAATCTTGTTTACCTTGTTTACCTTGTTTAGCTTATTTAATCTTGTTTCTCCGAATCAAGCCGATAAACAAGTTTTTTCTCTGTGAGACTATTGTTGCGAATCTATTCCACATTTGCTCGTAAATACGGTACAAAATTTTCGTTTCTATTAACTTGAAATGCTGCAAGTAATGTGCTCTCAAAAAAAGGGGCCGGTGTTTTTTTATAAGAACGTCCAAACATCGATTTTCACCGGACTTTTTGTTCAAAAAAGCTCGGACGCGCGTCCGTAAAAAAATAATTAAGGATTTCATCCGTTGAATCCACTGACTTTTGGTCCGTAAAATCAAAAATATTTACCCCCTCCAAAAATTATAAAATTAAAATTTGGCATCGGTTTTGCATCCGTAGATTTATCGGATGCGCAACCAATGTTTCCTCGGTTGGAAACCGTGTCCGACAAATCGGCAGATGAAGTCCGACAAATCGGCGAATGAACGTCCAACGAATCCATGGACAACAAAATACAATTTTCGAGTACGGACGAGCATCCTACGAATCGACGGACGAACGTCCTACGATTCGACGGATGAAGTCCAACGAATCCATGGATGAAGTCCAACGAATCCATGGATGAAGTCCGACGAAAGTCCGGTGAATCGACGGACGAAAGTCCAACGAATCGACGGACGAAAGTCCAACGAATCGACGGATGAAGTCCAACGAATCCATGGATGAACGTCCATCGAATCCACGGAGAATCAAATACAATTTTCGAGTACGGACGAGCATCCGACGAATCGGCCAACGAAAGTTCAACGAATCGACGGATGAAGTCTGACGAATCCACGGATGAACGTCCGGCGAATCCACGGCGTTCAAATCCAATTTTTGAGTACGGACGAGCATCCTACGAATGAAAGTCCGACGAATCGATGGACGGAAGACCGACGAATCAACGGATGAAGTCCGGTCATTCGACGGACAAGTCTGACGAATCGACGGATGAAGTCTGACGAATCCACGGATGAACGTCCGAATTTTTGCAATTATTCTCAAAATTATTTACCTTTAATCACATCCGTTAAGATGCCGTGAAAATGGCTGTAAGAATGTCTTATTTTACCGTAGTTCAACTACAAATTTACTCAGAGTTTTTAAAAATTTCACACTTTTTTTAAATAAGTAGTATAAACTTTATTTTCCTTTCGGAAAATGAGAATAAAACTGCAATTATTACAAAATAATAAACGTAAATAAATAATAAAATAAAGAGCTTAAGTATTTTATCAAGAATAAATTGTGTGATTTATGTGACATCTAATTAAATATAAATATGTATGCTGCCTTTTTTTCTTTCTTATTTTATCTCCTCTCTTGCGTATACATTATCTTATAAAATATTATAGATCTAGAACTTACTAACTTACTTCTTCACTTAAGGCCTATCGCCCCTGGTGGGACACAGCCGGTCAATGGTGTTTCTCCATCTCGTTCGATTCCTGTAAAAAGTATCAAAATTACAAAAAATTGTTCTTCGGTTCCACAGGGGCCGTCTTTAAGGGCTTATGAGTGCCAATAGAAGCAAAATTTATTTTTATAAAGAGAGTAACCTTAATTTTTGAAAATCGGATGAAAATTTGTGAAGTTAGACCCAATTAGGGCCCAATTTGCTCCCTAAATTCGGATTAAATCCACCAACTGTCCGTATTTAGAGCTTCTTTCATTTTTTCATCATAAAACAATATAAATAATCAATTTCAGTACTTAGAGTCAAGAACAAATAAATAGAACCTGTGAAAACCCCTCAAAGGGTCAAAAACTGTTGGGTCGCTTTCCAAAAAGTAAAGTTATATTGGTTTTTTTATTATATAGTTAACGTGATAAGACTATGAAAATAAATGCTTCTATGGGGCACTCCTAAGCACCTAAAACTGGTCCCCGTGGAACCAATGAACCAATTTTTGTCATTTTCACTACTTTTTACAGGCCAAGTTTAAATAAACCATCTATTTTGATAAAAATTCTCAAATTCAAATGGCCGGCACCCACTATGCAGTGTCAAAAAATCAGGGATGATCCTTGGATCAAAACGTTTTGAATTTCTCATTCTCGTGAATTCGCTTCACCCTAATGCTGGGGTCATGTGAGGAGCCCAATGATAAACTCCGAATTATACAAACAAATATTCATTTACTTTTTTTCAATTACTGGTTATTGGTTAATACACGCTTAACATCACATGAAAATGTCTAGTTAATTTTACTGATTTAGTTGATAGACAAAAATCTATGACATTTTTAGTAATAAAATATCGAAACGCTCCACAATGGAGGCATGAAACCGGTTTTCAGAAACTCTCAAAAGGTGACGATAGTTGGAAACTTATTATGTATTACTGATTTTTCACTTATAGTTATGGAATATCTTAGTACAATTTACTGATTTTTCCTTAAATTTAACTGAATTTTTCAGTTCATTTGGGCCGATACCAACAGAAATTTGCTAACCCGTCCAGTTAAAATTACAGAATTTTTTTTTGAATTTACCGATCGATTTCGTAAATTTGACTGAATTAATTAAAAAAATTTACTGATTTTTTCCTTAAAAATTTGCAAAAAATATCAGTTATGAACTTTAAAAAAAAGTACTTTCAAAAATACAAAAACATAATGAAAAAATTCAGTTAAATCGATAGAAAAATTCAGTCAAAATAAAGGTATCGCCCAGTAAATTTAACGGTACGAGTCAGTTAATTTTTCTTGGTTTTGGCCAAATTATCTGAAAAATTCAGATAAATTTAAGGAAAAAATTAGTAAATTATATTATTGTAAAATATTCCGTGAATATAAATAAATACTCAGTAATAAAAGTTTCCACAGATCGCCATCTTTTAAATTTATGTTTTAAAAACATGTTATCTCAGCTATGCCAAAAGTAATTAACCTGTCCAACATCGTTCACCGACTCAGGCAGTAAACAATATTTACAGGCGTCCACTTTTTTCAGAGCTCAACTAACTTTACAAGCTTTTTACAGGTTTCATTTAAGCGTTTGGGGAATCTAGAGGGGTCTCCTAGTATTATACATTATTGTTATGATTATTTTTTATGTAGTTTCTGCTTATGCTCTAGAAATATCGTTTCGATATTTTCTGTATTCTATGTGGTGTAATTTGTGTCGAGATAATTTTTTTGATAAAACAAACAAACAAGAAATTTGCGCCTTTTCTGTTATTTCTTTGCTTCATTTCAGAGCATTACTAGAAATGAAAATGGAATCGAATTGTTGCAATGGGATTTATTTTGAATTCCAGCTACACACCATCTATGCCATGGTACACTTATATCTTTCAAAAGTGTAAAAATAAAATAAATAAATAATAGATAAGAGGAGAAAATATTTCAGCTACCAAAATACAAACCAGAAATCCACAACCGCCGCACTACCAGAATTTATTTTATTTTGAATTTATTTATTTATTTAGAAGAGGTTTAGGGATGAGTTGGATAAGGTGGAGTGGGTGGGGATGCATTCTTTCCATTCCATTCAATCTTCTTTTACAATTTAGTTTTGCAAAATAGATATTTTCAGTTGATTTATTTTTAGGTTATGGTTATCGTTCGTATACTACCTACCCTTTGTTTATTTTATCTAATTATAGATATAGCCAGCACTATACTACCTGCCTTTTATTTGCTATTATCATAGATTTTTATCCGCTTTATGAAATTATATGCAGATTTATTTCAGCCCTATTATTCATATTCTACACATTGAAAATAAAGTCCGGTGGTACCGCTTACGGTTCGCCCGAAGAGTGTATTTGAACAGATAAATGAGTACTGACGTAACGGGTTAAGTCCTTCAGCATGCAGATGTAAAAAGCTAGTAAAATTAGCTAAACTCTGAAAGTGGACGACTGATCGGGCCCGCGAATATTGTTTACTGACTGAGTCGGTAAACCATGTAGAACTTGACGGCTCGACTACTTTTAACATATCTTTTGGAACTTTTATTACTGATTTTTATTTATATTTACGGAATATTTTAATCCAGTTTACCAATTTTTTCCTTAAATTTAATTGAATTTTTTAATTAAGTTTGGCGAAAATCAAGAGAAATTAACTGACTGTTTTAGTTAAAGTGACAAAAAATTCCGTAAAATTTTTGGACGATTCCTTAATTTTTACTGATTCTTTCTATAAATTTAACTGAATTTTTCTTTTTTTTTTGAAA
>JXPH01009537.1:2471-13552 GCA_001014845.1 Mochlonyx cinctipes | reverse complement strand
GCAGGCTTTGGCCGATTATCACCAAAAACAATAGGGTTCTTAACATAAATATTTAAAAATTTTGGAGAAAAAGTACCGACATACAGACATCCAACCAATTTTGATCGCAAATGATTTGTAGAAGTCCAAAACGTATTTTAAAAGTGAAAAGCTACCCCATGTGGCCAAATACGATTGATTTTTGAGGAGTTATACACAGAAAACTACCATTACATTCTAAAAAAACTTTTAGTACTTAGTACACTCTTTAATTATCCTTTTTCAATTCCTTAAACGAAAATATATAGTTACTGAGTAGAGTCTTATTTTGTCAGCCTATGTGACTGTCAAAATCGACAAGATCGGCTTTCGAGGAGATATTTACGAAATACTACCATTACATACTAATAAACAGACCTAGTTCTCAAAAGCTGGCTTTGTAATCCTCTTGTGTTAGGCCGCCTAAATCTAATGGTTTTAGTCGAGCCTAACTTATTCATAAAAACAAATAAAATTCAACAAAAAAACTCCTTTTATAAAGTTGCATGACAAAAAGACCACCAATAGCCAATATTGTAATGGTCAGCAAAATGCAACAAGTTCATAACGATGAATGACAATGACAATTTTTCATTGAATAAATATTTTCATTAATTCGATGCATTTTTTCCTGTCTAAAAGCATATTTTTCCAAACACAAGTACGATTCCAAGAATCATTATTTGACTTTCAATTAACCGTTAAAAATTGCAAAGATAAGCATTATTAAAAAGAAGGAAAAGGTAGAAACGGGCGTGCAAACAAACAAATACTGCGCGACAGTTTTTAATCCACGCGAGTCGCGATTTTTCTCGCGAAATTGCGCAGAAAAATAACGCGCGTTTCACACTCGTCTTATTATGTACTTTGCATTGCGCGAAGTAAATAAAATGCAAGTCCCACTCTAATTTTTCCACCAATTGAAAATCATAATTTAATTCGGGAATAAATTGAAACATATTTCTTTACTCCCGATGATTGCAATTAAGTGGGGGAGTGAATTTACTTAATTAATTGACCGGAGCAAGAAGCTCATTCTGTTGTGAACTTTTAAATTGATCGGTTAAAAAACCATAGAAAATTCTGTTGTAATTATTCGGCTGAACTGAATCCGAAAATCTGTTGTGAATTCTTAATTAAAACGGGTTTAAATTCTGGTGAAAACGTTAAACTTATAAAAACTAACCGGAGCAGCACTTATATGAAAAGCTGAGTGAACAATAACTTAGAAAATTTTGCGTAGGAACCAGCTATGAAAAAATAACTGTAAGAGTCTATAAAGTAATCACGTGTTCGATTTGAGAACAATAAAAATTAAAGAACTGCATGTGTTTAGTGAAGAATAAAGAAAAAGTGAAATCCAATAAAAACTGTGTTTCTTCTATTTGGCGCTAGACGTAAAATCAATCCTATTAAAATCATTAAATTTCGGTGTTTACGTGAATCCCAATCATCCATCCAAACCAGGAACCGGCCATGAAGAGCCGAGTGATTAGTCTAGAGGATCCTAGAGATCATAGCCAAAGAAAATAACCATAATTCTTCTGACCTAATACACTCTTTTTCAAGTCCTTAAACGGAAATAGATAGCCAATGTAGTTGCTTATTCTGGATTGGATACCCTATGCGGCTCGTTCCGTTAGGATTGCTTTTCGAGGAGGCTCACTACCGTTGCATACTAATAAAATAAACTTAATCCTTAAAGGCTATTTTATTTATCCCTGCTCTTATGCGGATATAGATAGTTACTGAGTAGTTGCTTATTTTGAAACCCTTTGCGGCCCTATAGGATTGATTTTCAAGGAGTTCTACACAAAAAATCAACGTTACATTCTAATAAAAAACATTTAGTCCTTGAAAACTGACTTTTTAAAGAAAACATTTTTCAAGTCCTTATACGGAAATAGCGAGTGAGTAGTGTTATTATGACACCCTATGTGGCTCACACCAATAGGATCAATTTTCCAGGAGTTAAAAAAATTGAAAACTGTTCTTTTTTCCTAAATTTAATCCTTGATTCGTTCTCCTTTGATTGAATATTTTCATTTCCAGAAATAAAACGTAGGAAAGCACAAAGTGGATTGTATGCCTTTTTTTGATGTCTCATTCTGTAATATTCACAGGCGATTTCAATTAATAATTTCTTAGTAAGACAATCTGATATCCTGATAAGCACAAAGTTATCCAAAAAGTATAGTATTTGGAACGTTTGACGTTTTTCCAAATATAGGAAAGGAACTGTTCTTGGTTGCGCACCAAAAGTTTACATTCCAAAGTTGAGCACATTCCGATAACTAGAACTGAAAAAAAAATTGGAACTCCTGATGTGAGTTTGTATGGCTGCCTCCATATCCAGTGGTCCGGTTTGACCCATTAACAAGCTCGTCCTTACTTTTGTTGAGAAAAACCTGTAAAAAAAATCATTCAGACTGGTTGAGAATTACGTAAGTTATCGAAGACAAATACACAAATGTTCACATTTCTATCTATGGATATGGTGAAAGAAAGAAGGAAAAGCTAAAAATGTAATTTTCTTTTCAAATTTTCTTGGAATCCGTTTTTCCACACCACATAATAAAATAGCAAGCAGCAAAACTCTGTTGCCCGCGCATAAATTGAATATAAAATAAAAATAATCCTATTTCAATTTTCAATTTGATTTTGAAGGATATAATTTGAAAGTCATTATCATATAATTGAAACAGGTAAAATCGTGTACCTCTGTCATGCCACCCACTTCACCCCCTTCGTAATTTCCCATCCCTCCAACACAATAAACAGGCGTTTTTTCCTCTATATTTTCTCTTTAGTGCGTGTTTTCGCAATATTGGAAAAATAACCTTTTCAAATTGTTATAAATACAAATTTGCAGAGCTCTGATTTTCAGTTTTCATTGAAATGGAAGCCACATGCTGCTTTTTTAGAGTTGTCAAAGCTCTAATATAAAATGAAAATAAATAGGTACGGTAGAAACGAGAGCAGAGGCCCGACAGAGATGTGTTCATTTCCATTGAAATCGTTAGAAGAGGGTCGTTTTGTATTTGATTCAATTGGTGTTATTGCTTCAAATTATCTCTATTTTAATCTAGTCTATACTATATTATTATGTACGGTTGAACTGAACAAAACTGAGTCGAAAGAAATTGTACTTGTATATTTTTGGGATCAATTGGGTGTTGTTCCGGCAAGTCTGTGGAATATTTACACGTTTTCCATGAAATCGAGAAAATAGAGTCTAAAAAATTATAGCTTATATATGTCCCCAGATACAAATTTTAGTTCCCATTCGTAATAAAGCGTATTGTTAACAATACTACCCGCATACACAGTATGTGGGTAGTATTGTTAACAGAACGCTTTTTAACCAATGGGTTGTTATAAATTTTATATGTATATGAGTATATTGAAATAAACTAGACAAAATTTAACTTTTGGAAATCGGTCTCGGGTTCATAGAGACCAGAGTTCGTTGCCAAAAACCCATCTTTCCCATTTTTTTCCTCCTATAAGTCCAAATGTCTCAGATCCACAACTGCAAGTTCTTATGACGTGATCATATTTATGAAATCATGGGTGCAAGTCAATGAAGTGAACTTTTCTGTGGAAAAAGAATCAATGTTTTCAGATTGTACAGTTCCGATAAATAATGATGTTATTGATATATTTGTTAAAGTTTTCTGTTTATTACATGTGGCTGATATAAAACTGTAATACGTTATAAAACCACTTGGAGCTGCATCAGTCATGCAGAACATTGTCAATTTTATCTTTCGTTGGTCTAAAATCAATAAATTAGATTTAAATATCTATCTAACTGCAAGATAATTTCGGTTCGACAAAAGTTCAATCCAATAATATTTGAGTATGGGCTTGTGTTTTAGAGCATGTATTTTCGATCAAGAATGAAAGTTGTTCGTTATGTTCTGCGTCGTTTACCGTAGAATACCAGGTTAAAACTTCTTTCTTATGAAAGGAGATGCAATTTGTTACGTTCACGGCCCATTCTTTCCACCCATTCCATCACCGTAATATTCTTCCCCTGACACTTTTTTTTGGACAGTTCTTCCCAATAAGACAATTCCTCACCGGACAGTTCTTCCCTAATTTTTTTTAATTCGGCAAGTGCCCACATTTATACAAAAATAAGAGATGAACAGCCGAATATTAAATTTGAGCAGCCATAAATTAGAACATGAGCGGGTGAAAATCACTGGGCTCTTTCACAATCAACCCAGCAGTACCCAGGCTATGACTATCATTGCGTTCCCCGGTTATTTTCCTGGGTTCTGCCACGTAATCAACCCGGCAATATCCGGACTATACTTATCACTGTGCTTCCCGATCATTTGCATGGGTTCTATTGCATAATCAACCCAGAAATGTCCAGGCTATGCCAACTACCGTGCTTTTTAATCTATTGACTTTAACTTCTATAGTTTTTTTTTCTATGCCTCCACTCCTACCGTCGCTCCGGCTAAGTAGAGGTGACATGAGGGGGACGTACTGATTATTGATGACATCACTCTTTATTATTATAAAAATTCATCATTTTTGGTATAAAAATGTCAACTTTGTCCGATTGGGCTATAAATTGATAGGCATGAAATTAGTACCATTTAATAACCTTGGCCAAAATTTCAAAGACAATTATTAATAAATGTGGATTTATATCGTTTCAGCTTTTCGTCACTATCAATTCTAGATGAAAAGGTTATAATATCCTCGGGAAAAAAATAGAATTCTTTCTGTTCTCACAAAAGTTATTATATTTGGTCTGAAACACGCGTAAATCCGAAAAAAATTGGTGTGTCTGTGTCTGTCTGTGTGTGTCTGTATGTATGTATGTATGTATGTATGGTACCAATTTTGATGAAATTTGGTATGGGTGTTTTTTTTGGCCAAAGTATGGTCAAGTTTGTAGATGGGCCGAATCGAACTACGTGATCGGAGGGCTCCCATACAAACTCACAAGAATTTTCCAGAAATCTTGAGTTCTAATGATCGGAATGAGCTAAAATTTGGAATATAATATTGTGAAAAGTATCCAAGAACAGTTCCTAAAAAAGTTTGACCTCGGGACATCGGGATCTGGGGGCTCCTTGGTTCCAGGAACTTCCATAATTCTTGAGTTTTAATGATCTGAATGAGCTCAAATTTGGAATATAAACATTTGATGGTATTCTTGAGTTCTAGTGATACGAATGAGCTCAAATTTGGAATATAAACTTATGGTGAGTATCCAAGAACAGTTCCTCAAAAAGTTAGACTTTTTGACATCGGTATCGGAAGGCTCCTAGATACCAGGAACTTCCAGAATTCTTGAGTTCTAATGATTGGAAANTCCGATCCTCTTCAAAATTTGCAAATATCATCTTTGTCGAATTCTAAATCTAGTCGCTATCAGAAAGTATAGAATAAATATGATGAAAAGTTACATAATCCACCTTGAAGGTTCTCTAATAATAATTAATTAATTAATTAATAAGATTAGAAGTCGACTGCTGTACTTGAATACTCAAAAACAATAACCTGAGAAATCCGATATAGCAGATTTTGAGGGACTTTATCACTCCCAGATGAGCTCTGGAAGCAAAATAGCCGTCTCTTGCAAATTTTGGGATATTGTAGCATAAATCAGTATCCTAATTTAAAAAAGTTTACTCAAAATGTTGAAAACAAAAAAACAATGAGGATTGTGGACCTTAGCCCCCTCTATAACAGCCCTGGTTTCAGCCCAAAGTTTAAATTATGTGTTGTAAACAATATAATGGCCATTTTAATTAGTTTGATTATATCAATAAGCATTTGAAGTTTGTAATCCCATTTTAGCGAACAGAGCCTGCAAATAATTGGCAAAATATAATGGACTGGAAATGGCATTGTACCTATTATTACTTCAATTTCAATTATAGCTTTTATTTAAATCTATAAATTCACAATTTTCACGTCATATTGCCTGAATTAGAAAATGAAAAGCTTAATTGAAAATTCTGTTGTGGTTTCCATTTTGTTTGCGGCTACTTTATACCTGAACCCAGGCGCCCAGAAAGGTTAACCGACAATTTAATAATTTTGTTATGTTCGTTGTAATTCTGTTTAACAACAACAAATTAATTATGGACATTTTGACAAAATGGGGTTTAGAAATTTTGTTGTAAACTATTTTTGTCCTTTTTGCAGGACAGGGGTAAAAATGTTTGAACGGAATATTTACTCCAGTAAAAAATGTGATTGATTTGACAGGATTATTATGTATTATTTTGGGTATGGATTTTTTTATTAAATAGCATGAAATATGATGAGATGAAAAGATGAAAGAAAATCTTGAGAGAGGATATTGGAATGTTGATGGACGAATAAGTGGATGCCTTTTAAATATTTTGCAGGGTGATTCTGATGGTAATATAAACTTGTAGAAGTCACTATAACATAATTTTTACTTACTTTATTTTTTGCCTTGTACAACGGTGATAGGAGCATAGGCCATTGCAAGTACAATTTTCTTCAAGGCCAAATTTTAAACAAAGAGCTGCCAGTCTGATCTCTTTAAGTTTGGCTTATTAGCGTCCGCCAGCGTTAAGCAACGCATAATATTTTTCAGCCGTCCTCTTTCTCTGCTACTTTGTAAGTTGTACAGCTTCTTCAGAACTCCTACGATGGTGGAGGTTCGGGTTCAAATTCCCGGTTGGAGCATGTGAAATTTTTTCTGTTAAAATTTTTTTTTTATTCCGATGTAATTTAAATTTATTTGGGTTAATTGTATACACATTTGATGGCCTTAAGTTACATGGTAATGCTGAATGGAACTTGGAGGACACTTACTGATGTGAGTTAAAATTTACCTAATTTACGACTGAAATAAGTTGAAATAAGAACATGTTGTAAGTCTAGTGAGTCCCGAAGAGCAGCTGTATTAACTCATCATTAGTACCATAGAAACGAGATTCATAAAAAGCAAAACGGTAAAAGAATCTAATAATTGGTTGATTTCAATAACCTTCAGCTAAGTAGTAGTAAGGGAACTGAAGGCCCATAAAAGATGGCCTACGTACGTAGCCACCAGTGAAATAAACAACCTTCCAGTACTAAATAGCAGCGTATCAAGTGTTCATTATGTAAAAAGATTCATGTTGGAAAAAGTAGAGTCGAAAGTTGTTATCCTGGGTCTCTGGACAACCTAGAAGTTACCAACATGCAATCCAAAACCTAACTTTGTACACATTAAAACAAAGGTCTGTAAATTAATAAAACGTTAACAAACTTATCGACTAGGACAATTTTCCCCAGCCAAGGCCCTCAGAAAGGGCCACTTCTGACACTTAACTTTTTTTATTAAAATATGTAGATTAATTATAAACATCAATAATAAAATAAATTGCATTTAATATTAGTTTTAAGAATTTTGGAATAAAAGTTAGTTGATAAAAAAGTAAAATTGAGAGTTTTATTTTCATTTCCATTGGGTGTACTATAATTCCATCAAAAAAAGAGTGCACCATCGAAAACAGTATTTTTTAAGACTAAAAAGTCTAATTATTTATTTTGCACCTCAGCTTTTGGAACAGACCGGGGGGAAGAAGGACGTCCGATCTAGCCTGGGTAAGCCATATCATCAAACAGAAGGTGAGCTGCCGCCTGCGTTAGTAAGCAAGCTTCTCTTTTTCCCTTACCTCTCTCACCTCACTCTCTTGCCCCTTTCGTAGAGACTTAGATGTTGGCCATGGCAGTCTACCGATCTTTCAGTCGATTGCCATGCTGTCGGCCGATGGACAGCTCTAGCATCGTCACATTTGCCCTGTTGTCCACTGACTCACCGTCGATCACTTGCAATGCCGTCGATTGCCCTTGCCGTTCGACGATTGCTTCACCATGTCTACTGAGCGCCGGCAAACAACTCACTCAGAATTGCTAATTTTCTAGAGCACGTTCCTTAATCTGTGAGTCAGTCATTTCCCTTTCCCGAAGTCCCAGCAATATTTTGCTATTACAACAAACAACAACTTGGGGCCACAAGAGAGAAATAAGTACCCTGTGCTACCCCAAACGGGTCCGTCGACCCGTGCATGATATAGTTCCATGAACTAGTTCATGAGCGTGACCAAATCGTATGGAAACTTTTTAAGCGACATAGTTTATGTAAAGGCGAAAAAAACTTTTAGGTGAAAAAAATATTTTTTCACTAGTACAGAACCAGTTGTAAGGGGTTTTTGAAGCCAAGTCCCGACCCAATCCTTAATCTAATATTTCAATAGTTGAGAGAGAGAGAGAGTAATTATTATTGAGCAGAGAGTAAAGTAAAATAATCTACTCGAGCGCGCTCTCTCTCTCTCTAACATACGATTATTTTATTTCGGTTTCACTCGTTTTGATTTATGTATAACGAAAATATATATACACAACGAAATACGAAATAATCCCACTCACGTTTGCAATTGAATAAGATAGTAATAAACATCTGAAAAATGCGTGTATTCATCTCATGCGATGCGATAAAAAGAGAGGTACAAGATCAATATTAAAATATCGCGATATTCAGGAATAATAAATCTATGTCCTAAGTCTCGGCTTTGCAGATATCCCGAATTGTATGAAAATTTATAAACAGTTCATCATGTGTGTGAAATATCATGCCTCTTTTAGGTGCGAAAGAACCTCGGCTTAGTTTTTTTTTTAATAAAAACCCATATTTCAAAAACTAATCGGGTATTTTTTCCCAAAATTCTTAGATAACCCAAATTAAGGGGGTTTTCTGATATCCAATGAAACCACATATAGGTGCAGAGAATTATTTAAGAAAAATGCAATAAAACACCAAGAGGGCCTCATAAGGGATCTCCAAGTTGTTCTACTCAACAAAGATTTGCCTACTCAAAATAGATATACACGCCACTGTCTCGAATCATCGGGATTCAGAACCCAAATACTCAACAACTAAAATAACTTTTTATCCCGAGATTCTGGATTTTCTTAAGAGTGATAGTAAATTTATATTCTCGTATGTATTTCAACCTAGTTTGCTTTAAGTAATACTTAATTTAAATTTTATTTTCATGGTCCCAAGATCTGATAACACCCGTTTTTCCACTTTATCAACCAATTATTTAAATAAAATTAACCTGTTCAATATTCGAACATCCCTGGCAAAATAATGTGAATTTAACCCCTTTTCTCCATATTTTTCATTAAAGGTCAGACCTTTTTACATAAAACATATCCGAAGGCAGATCAAAATTAGTATTTAATTATAAAGTTACATTAAAAATGATAACAAGGCTAAAGCTATTGAACTAGTTGGTTATACAAAAAGAGGTTTGTTCTGCTTTGAACTTCATCAAGCGAAAGAATAAAAATCTAATTTGAATTAAGCTGAAGGGGGTTAATGTTACAGTATGCAGTTTTAATGAACGTGTTGCAAAACTTTATGTTTTACAACGTAAAAAATGATAAACCGTCTACTGTTTCCTCTGTACCCGTGCCTGCCAACCCAAAAAAGTTTCAATTTAATTATAAAATGAAAAAGAGCAACAGAAAATAAGCTCATGTCATATAAATAGGGAAAAATAATTAAGTCGTTTCATAATTATTTAATTTCAACATAAGTTCACTCACAAACAATCTCGAGGATGAAGAGAAGAAATGAGAAATGTTGAAATTGACGAAAGGGAAAATGTTATTTGTAGTTGTGCCCAATTAAATAAACCATAATTTATACAAGAGCGCACATTGAGAATAATGAAACCTTATTACGCTTATCAAAGCAAAAATGAATAAAAACACCCGTGCATTTTGATGTGTCGTATTACCTACGTTTAGCTTTTCTTCTACTTACAATCCTATACTTCTATAGATAGAAGAAAGCTTATGAGTTCAGTAAAATTTGCAAATTTTTGCTACCTCCGCGAGAATTGCTCCATTTGGTCTAAAATGCGGACAAACCTAAAAAATCTGTGTGTATGTGTGTGTAGTACCTTGTGTGAGTGTGTGTGTATCTGTCTACATCTTGACCAAAGAAAGGATAAGTTGGTTAATGGGCATAAGCTATACACCGGATCTTGCATCTACAAACTCACCAGCTTAAATTTGTAAGATAAACTCTTGGTAAGTGCCCAAGAACAGTTCCTTGCAAAATTTGATTCTAGGACTATGGGACCTGCAAACATATCTACCAGGAATTTTCGAGAATCTTGGGTTGATCGGAAGGAGCTTAAATTTTGGATAGAAGCTTTTGGTAAGTACCCAAGAACAATTTTTAACAGAATTTGAGTCTAAGAACTTTGGATCTAATCACACCTATGCTCCCAAGAGTTTCTAGAAATTTTGGGTTTTAATGATACGAATCAGCTTTTAGTATGTGCTTCAGAGTAACTAATTACAAAATTTAATCCTACCTAGCACCTCGGGACGTGGTCACTAAGAAGCACCAAGAATTCTCCGAAATCTCGGGTTCTCATGATCGGAATGAGGTCAAATTTGGAATAAAAGGAGGATAGTTCTTATCCTAAACTGCAGCTAATACAATTCATTCTTAATGCTTTGAAATACCAGGCTTTCTTGAATAATTCTGAAGAACAGAAATTCTTCAAAATTTACGCATATGATATATCATGTTTTCATATGTTTTCAAATTTAAATCAGTTTCAATGATAAATGATTTCTAGAAATAACGAACAAAATCTATAATCCACTTTGTGGTTTCCAAATTTTTCGTTTATATAAGTATAGCGATGGGATGAGATGAAATTCATTTTTTTCTACAACTCTAGAACTGGTCTTTTCATATACGAAGAATACTAAGATGTCCAGAAGCATGGTTTGGCATAGACAAAGGAATACCAAGATACCCAAAAGCATATTTTAGTTTGGTCATTTGTAGAACCAATTTTTCGTACATGTTTTCAAAAGCATGTTGAAGTGCAATAATGTTGAAGATTATTGCTACAATGTGAAGAATTTTGGTTTCGGTCTGAATAAATGTATTTAGTTTGTATCTAGGGTTCATTGTAAACGTATTGAAAATACGCGCCACCTAGTATTTTTTCAATGCATTATTTTGGTTGTGGATG
>JXPH01009519.1:1528-13342 GCA_001014845.1 Mochlonyx cinctipes | reverse complement strand
TAATAATAATAATAATATTTATTCAGGAATTAGAGGAATTAGAGATTTTAATTAACAATAATTTCTGATGTGTCTCTAACGAACAAGTTCTTTTAAAGAGACAATGAGCAACAATCAACTGATATAACATAAAATAAATAATAATAATAATAATAAGAAACGTAATATAGATGTATGCATTTATGAATAGTATGGAAGCTAATTTTGGACTCCTTCACGATTAAGCAGCTCCCGAAGATTAAAATCCTCAAGAAGCCAAATTTTTACAGCGCGTTTAAATTTGTAATATTCCCACGTTTGTTTTGCTTCCGCCGGAATTTGGTTGTAGAGATAAGGACCTTGGTAAGAAAGACTTTTCCACCCATAGTTAGTTCTAGCAGTAGGGTAAACTAAGAGGCAATGAACCTGGGGAAATTTTCCAGCTTATTTGATTTGATATGATTTATTCAGTTTCACTAATTAGGTACATATGAAAAATATAAAACATTGCCCTTCGCACTTGGGGTGCCGAAACTAAGTAGCACCAGGACCCCAGGCGGGGTTAGGAATGGTTCGTATCACTTCTAATTAATTTCACTGACAGGTGGTAACCCCAAGCCCACACCGGTGCTGCTATTTGAAATTTTTATTCTTTGTATTCTTTTATAATGGCATCTGTGGGTTTCTTTATTTTCAAATTTATTCAAAATAATAAGAAATTTCAAGACTAGGTATACTTGCACGGGAGTGTATTTCCGCACTCGAATTCAATTATAAGTATTCGAAGGATTTAACTCTCCCATTTTCGAGAAAAGTCCAAGGTACGTTCTAAAATATCAGGCGGTAACCAAAATTTCAGATCTTTAGGATTTTTATACGCAAAATGCCACCGAAAAAATCCTCTGTTGTAGTATATGGGAGCCCTTAGAATGTCCCAATGAACCAATTTGAGCCATTTTGAATAAATATTGAATTGTCATCGGAGATGAACATGTGTGCAAAGTTTGAAGAAAATCGGCTCGGTAGAAGTGGGTCCGAAATTGATTACTAGATTACTAGACAAACAAACAAACAGAAATATCAACCTAAAGAAAACCACATAAAAACAATTATTTTATTCGATAGGGGTAATTTTACATTTTTAATGTTCTGGCGTTGAAAAGAACATGAGATATGTGCGGCGGTGAAGGTGTTAAATAATGATAGAGTAATAAATAAAAAGTACCAAAATTACTTAATCACCACACAAATAAAATAAACACGCGTGACAATAAAAATGGTTATATTTAAATTTAATTTCAGGATACTCATACCACGAAACAGACTATCATTACGGTTCTGATTTCGGGGACGACAGTGATAAAAGCGACATCTACGATGACCCCATGTTGATGTCGGCCAGTGATTCTGAAGAAAGTCTCGCCCCAGAATCAGACAGTGACTACTCTTTGAGTAGTTACAGTTCAACAAACAGAATAAATTGTACTAAAGAACCATCCCCCGATCCGGTTTGGTTACAAGATAAAGAATTTCCACCACTTGAACTTCCCCAATCGTCTGATGATTTGATGATTTCACAAAAACTAGTGCTGAAATGTACCTCTATTTACGAAATAATTCGAAGATTTCGACATTTGGTTCGACTCTCACCATTTCGTCTAGAGGATTTTTGTGCATCAATAATTTGTGAGGACCAAAGTTCTTTGCTTATTGAAATACACGTTATGCTGTTGAAGGCGATATTGAGGGAAGAGGATTCACAGCAGACACATTTCGGGCCATTAGATCAGAAAGATAGTGTCAATATATCACTCTATTTAATTGATAGCATCACGTGGCCCGAGATTATGAGAAGCTATATTGAAAGTGATCCAGCTCTTCATCAAAATGTTCTCAAAATATTGAGTAACAATGAGTACCCATTTGTCGATCCAGAAGATCGTTTGGCAGTCTTGCAATTTTTAACTGATCAATTTTTGATAACCACCACTGTCAGGGATGACATGTTGCAGGAGGGGCCGATACATTATGATGACCATTGCAGAATTTGTCATCGTTTGGGAGATTTGTTGTGCTGTGAAACTTGTCCAGCAGTTTTTCATTTAGATTGTGTTGATCCACCGTTGCTTGATGTTCCGAACGAGGATTGGCAGTGCAATATTTGTAAATTGCATAAAGTGATTGGAGTTGTGGATTGTATTTCGAGCCAAGAAAAGCATGGCATGTTGTGCAGGCAGGAGTTGTTGGGATACGATCGTCATGGTCGCAAGTATTGGTTTGTAGCAAGACGTATATTTGTCGAGTCTGAGGATTCTTCCAACGTTTGGTATTACAGCACGGTTAAACAATTGGAGTTATTGTTGAGCAGCTTTGACGAGAATGAATATGAAGTGTCGTTGTGTAAAGAGATTAATGAAAATAAAGAAGAAATTTCAAGACAAATGGGAATTACGGAAACGCTAACAAATCAATTTAAAGGCAATAAAAAATCGTACATTGAACTTGATAATCAGAGGATTGAAAAAGATAAAGAAGAAATGTCAGCTGCTAATGACAATTGTGATAATAACGAGAGTATGAATGTAGATGGAAGTAAAGATGAGGAGGTTAATAAAGAATCAAATGATATAATGGAAACTAATGAGAATGACAGCGATGATTCTCAAAACAAGGACGACAGCAAACATCTGACACGGTCCAAAACAGGTTCTCTAACTCCAAAAGCTATGAACAGTGAAAGAAAAAGCTCTGCAAATGACGCATCCGATCCTGAATCTCGTGTGACGCGCAATAAACTAAATCAAATTGTGAATGGAACAGTTAATTTCAAATTAGGAATGGAAAATAACTTTAAAACGTACGTCAATCAATATGCCATAAATCCAATAGCGCTGAACAAACCTCAGCGAAACGAAGATCGGGATAAAAAAAGGCATTTGTCGCACAAATTCTCTCTAACGCAAGCCTCTGAATTCAAATGGTTGGGTGGCATGCAATGCAACAACCAGCAGAATATGATTGCGACCATTAAGCAAACCATAATTTCGTTAGAAAATCAAATTTCCTCTCAATTTCTGCACCAGCATTGGCCGAAGCTTCGCAAACTGTGGATTCAGGCAATTAGCAGTTGTACGAGAGCGAGAGATTTTGCGAAGGCAATGTGCATCTTTCAGGCTTGTTTGAGAGGGGTTGTGTTTGCGAATGTGTGGCACGAGCAGTTGGGCCACATGAAATTGTATAGAATCACATCTGCTGAAAGAGAGGAGAAAAAGAAAATTGAGAAGCGAGAGAAGAGAGAAAGAGATGATGAGGAAGAGCGCAACAGGCTTGCTGTTAACTTTGTCAAATACTCTCTTGGACTGAAACATCAGACGTGGAAGCAAAAAGGGGAAGAGTACCGTATTCATGGGCAATGGGGTTGGATCTGGATGTCGTATGGACGCCGTAAAATAACAAAAAAGTCAGTTTTACAAAATGAAATACATAAAGCGTTGATGCCCATTATGTCGAATGGTAAGAAAAAGATTTTGACTGTTGACGGGAAAACGTATGAAGCGTATGTCAAAAACCAGACAAAACAGGAAGATGTGGAAGCTATGGATATGGACGAGGAGACTGCAAATGATCTGAAGAATGAATTGAGCAACATTGAATTATTCCAAATACCAATGGAATTTGGAGACATAGATGTCTCAAGTGCTTTATCAACCTCCCAAGGTAGACTATTCTACCCTAAACTAGGCAAAAAATCAATCTTGGATGGTCTTCTTCAACGTAGAATAAACTTGAAAGATGCTGAAGAGAAAGCATTTGCAGAGAATAAACCAGAAGAGGATGAAATTGCTGTGAGCGTTATTCCTAAGGCAGACATTTCTCAGAACACCGAGTCAATTGAGAAGCAGCTTCAGAGCATTATCGACAGTAAAAATAACGCAGTCAAAAAACAGAATAACATTACGACTGTCAAACAGCAACAACAAACTCAATCAAACATTGATTACATGAACGCGCTCACCAAAAAAATTCAAGCTGTCCGCAATCAGTATGGTCAGTTGAACAGAGTAGCAAAACAGTACAGATGTTATGTGCGTGAATGCAATTCATCATCAACTGTTGTCAGCTTCCCAATCGTCAACAAATGCTACTCCCCAATCTGTATTCAGAAACTGAAGGTGAAATCCGAGCTGCTCGATCTGTTGAAAAAGGCTAAAACTGGAGGAAACGCCTTAACATCTTCGCCGACGAAAGGAATCTCAATATTAGAACAGAAGCTGAACGAAGGTAAAAAGGATGAGGTGGGAGAAAGTAATTTGGATGACTTCTCCGACATAACATCCAAAGCGGTAATTGAAGATATCAAGAAATCAATGTTGGGCAGTGTGGAATACGATGAAATTGTCGTGGAAGCATGCATTACAAAGTCAGAAGCACTCGTTAAACAAGAAGTGCATGATGTTGTGAAAGAGGAGGTTGTGTGTACAGAAATTGAAGCCAAACCGGAACCAGTTGTGAATGAGAATTCAAATTCAAGTGATGGAAACAGTAGAATGTCACTTCGGGGACGATTAAGGACAAATAAGAATACATCAGTTGTGGAAGAGACACCGCCAGAGGAGAAGAAACCTGTTAAAAAGACTTTCCCTCCAAATCGTCGATTCGCGCTACCATCCCGTAGCGTGAAAAAAGAAGAATCTGATGAAAAGGAAACGGCCGCCAATGGAAGCATCAAAATGTTTTCAGCAACTTCAACAAAAGGAAAAGTTTACTTGAAGAAATCGTACAATAATGAGGATAACAACACAACTGAAAACAAAGTGATGGCGGTCGCGAAACCAAAATATCCTTCTGTAAACTATTTCAAATCCAGAAGAAATACAAGATCCATAATGGTACTTCCCAAACACGAGCTACTAAAGCTAGCAAAATTGGCCGGAAAATACACAATCACAGGATTCCATCATCTGGCCAAAAATAATACTTCCGTTTGGCCATACCCGTGTCCAAGGCCACTCTTCAAGACATGTTGGTTGTACAGGACAGTCAATTTGACCTCACTTTCTGCAGTTGGACTGCAATTGAGAATAATGTGGACTTGTTTGCGGTGGGATGATATGGCTGTTAAACCGACAAATACCGATGGAAAGCATCAGGTGAGTTTGCAGAATTTTGAGGCTAATTTGTAAAAAATACTTCGCAATGAATTTTGAATAAATTAACACAAAATTTCATTATGAAGATTACTAGGGTAATTCGCCAATTGTCAGTCTTTGGGGGTATTCTTGCCAATTGGTTTTTTGTCCGTAATTTTAGATAATATATTCCAACATATTTTTATATTCAGCAAACAGGGTTTTAGAATTATGTACTAACACTAGTAGCTAAGCTAGGAACCAAGTGGCGATAATAGCCAAAGCTAATGACAATATGACGAATTACTCAACGTTTCTCGACTACCCCTAATTCAACTGTATTTATTTTGTATAAAGGTGACAACCGAATCCGAAATAATGTCCCTGGAGCTCTTGAAACATCGTCATGCGGGAGTCTTTAATGAAAGAATGCAATATTTGCGTAGGAAAGTGGTTATTCCCTTGGAATTGCCAAAGACAATAAGAGGTAAATTGAGACATAAGTAAAAAACTTCAATTTATGAATTTATACTAACAAAATCCAAGTTGCAGAAGTGACATCCATTAGATCCGGTTTGCGTAAACGCAAACGAGCTGAATCCCCGCAACAAACAGAGCCTCAAGTTAACGAAGAGTGGATCGACGAAGACAAATTGGAATTGTGGGAAATCAAGCAGTACGGTGAGCGTCAAGAGAAGGCCCAGCCAATAACTAGAACGTCCACAGGAAAACTTCCGCCAGCACGTCAAGTGGAAGCTACATCTACAGCCAACAACAATTCGCAGACAAATGTAACAACATCCAACAAGTCTGTTATATTAAACAGCAAAGCGACTCCAGACGAAATTAAAGAGAAAATGGAGCAGCAGCTTCGTCTGCAAAGAGCTGCCCATAACCAGAAACGAGCATTGGAAATGAAGCAACAAGGTATTTATACTATAAATTAATTTAAACAAAAATAAAACTATAATCTAGGTACTGATGCAGCTACGGCAACACCAACAAAAGGAAATGTGGTGCAGAGAAAGATTCTGGTTAGAAATCCGGATGGTACAACAAAGGTAATACAACAAACTGTGCAATCTCCGGCATCCACTGTTACCGAACCTGCAACTCCGCCACAACCACCCACAACACCAAAGTCGGACGGTCCACAAAAGGTGCAAATTATCCGTGGTCCAGATGGTAAAGTTAGCGTTCGTGGTCTCAATCCTGGACAACAACTCATTCAGACAGCGGATGGTAAACTTCATGTGCTTTCTCAAGGTATATCTTAAAAAACAAAATCTATCTATTGATTTGATATCATTCGGATTACGTTTCAGGTACTTCAAGTGCAGCAACGCCAACTAAGACAATTGCTGTTAAAACAACACCGAAATCAACTATCATCACAAAAGCTGCAACGCCACAAACTGTTGTCAGTAGCACAACAACGACAACACAAATTGTCAAACAGCAGCAGCCTCCTATGCTTATTCGAAATCAAACACAATCTGTTGCAAATAATAAGCCAATTATTCAAAAGCAAATTATACAGAAGGTAATTTTTTGAAATACAGGTTCGCAATTGACTTGGCTACACCACTCAGAATCTCACGTTCTCAAAAAAAAATTGTATGTGCCCCGAGAAAAATAATAATTGCTAAAAGGTGGTACGACGCAAGGTACATACATATAGCTTCTAACTTCTACAATCCAACGAATTTCAACAAAAAAAAAAATGAAGATCAAAATTAGTTTAAAACAGTTCGCCCGCTTCTTGCAGGAAGCGGTTCTTTTACCGATTCCTATTTTCCACCCATTGTTCATTATTTTAATATTTTTATCATCCCCAAATGACCTAAAACCGAAAAAAACCACAGCCTCACCATGTGACCTCAGACAAGTTTTTACATACAAAGAAAAAAACTTTCTTCCTTGAAAAGGAATTGTTTTTTCGCTGCTTCGCAAATTCTGCGCTTAAGAATATGAAATCCTACAAAATAATAAATTTTTATTTTACGCAGGTGCAACAAGTAACAACACAAGCCCCTCAGAAGATCATTTTGAACAATGCAGCAGGATTACAAAAGATCATCACGTCAACAGGTCAGTTGATATCGGCAACCAATTCTTCTCCAGTTCAGAAAATTGTGACGCAATCAAATTTGCAACAGCTTTTAACGCAAGCAGCATCACCAAAAGTTATTGTTGATCAGAATCCATCTGCCAATCAACAAAAAGTAATTGTGACAACATCAACTGGCCAGCAACTCGGAACGAAACAGATAATTCTACAGAACTCCCCGCAACCGGCACAACAGCAGATAATTATCAACCAAGCTGGCCAACGAGTTGTTCAACAAATTGTAACCGCGTCACCTGGACAGCAAATCATGATCAATGGACAGAGAATTATTTTGAATAGTGGAACAAAAGTAATCAATCAACCGGTTCAGATTCAATCGAACCAACAAGTCCACCAAATTGTAACGCAGCAGCAGCCCCAACAACAGCAAATCCAGTTCCAAGTTCAAGCGCAACCTCAGCTTCAACAGCAAATGCAAACAGTGCAGCAGCCAGTTCAAAACCAAGTCGTTGTTCAGAACAATTCAAATTTGGCCCAACAACTTGCCACAGGAAAGGTGCAGATTGCTACCGTCAACGGACAACAAGTTTTGATTAGACCAACAGGAAATAATCAGGCTCAAATAGTTGCGCACTTGAAACAGCAACCAAATGGAAACTCTCAAATCATACCCACTGGAAACTTTGTTGAGCAAGCCCAAGTACCCGTTCAGCAACAACAGCAAGTACAGCAGGTTACACAAATTCAACAGAACGATCTAAATACTTCTGGCAGCAGTCAAAGCAGTAATATCAGTTTCCAACAAGCTACATCACCAATTCATCAAACACAGGCACAACAGCAATTGCAAAACACAATTGAGCAGTCACTTCTGCAAGGTCAGCCTCCTGGCACCGTAATCAAATGCGTCACCGCTCAAGTAATACAGACACAACAAGGTCCTAGAATAGTGTTGCAAGGTTTACAGGGTAGCGACTTTACTCCTCAGCAGTCTGCACTTGTTCAGCAACAAGTTAAACAACAATTATTGAAAGGTAAATTTTTTGTCATATTTTTTGTGAATATTTTAAAAAGTTATCAGAATTTACACATACGATACGGGTAACATGCCTTTAATTCGAAAATCCGATAATTCGAATTTTTCGCTTAATTCGAAGTTAAGATACGTCTATAATCAAACGGTATCTTTATAATCAAACTCAGACAAACAAATGCAAAGTACCTTAATAATGTCATTTTATAATGATTTCTTTCTACGTTTACAGCCCAAGAATCAAATGGAAAACAAGGCGTTTTGGGCCCAACCAAAATCTACTTAGCCATTCAACCATCACAAGCCTCCGCTCAGCCTCCACCATTAGCACCTGTACAAAATAATATAAATCAAATTCAATTGCAGCAACAAGTAAGTCGTTTTTAATTTAATTAGTGTTATTTTTTATTGTTTCTTATTATTTTTTCTAAATAATTTATTGTTAATATTAAGCATCAAACAACCGCAATTATTTTTTATGTGACGAAAGAAAGTAATTTTGATTTGATAGTAAGAACAGAACAGACAAGTATTATTATTAAAGGTACGACTATTATAACTAGGTACTAATCAATATTAGCAATTCCATTAATATTTATAATAATTAATTGTCTTATCATAAGTGAAAAAAGTGAAACTAGTGTGTGATGAATGAATTTTATGTGTGTAAGTTTATTTTTTGTAGGAGCATTTTAGTTACATTATTATTTTTACTGCTTATATTTCACACCTTGCAATTTGCATAGCATAAAAATGCAAATTTTATATATCTTCATTTATTATACATAATCTTATCATATAATTTGTATATTGGTTATTGATTGAACATATCATATGCCTATTAATAGTGATTTATATTTAGTTTCTTTTTTACTTTTTATACGCCACCGGTAATCTGGCTTGTATATTGATTTTACTTTTTTACGGGATATTTTAAATGTTAAATTAAATTGTTCGTAGAGTCGCCCCTTGCAATATAATTTGGTTGAAGTAGTCAGGTGATTGTTCATTTGAGCGTAAAACCCATAAACGAGTGGACCCTTCTGCACAATGCTATAGAAAACTCTCGATAACAATCATTAAATGGAAGTAGTTCGTAACTGAAACTACTACATCAAATATGCCCGCTTAGAATTAAATTCAACATGCCAGACTCTTAAGAATAGAAGAAAAAGAAGAACTTTGATTGAAAATTAATTCCCTCAACTATTTTTTCCATCTAGAGGTATGAGACTTCAATGGCTGACATTTGTCGCTAAGAAAAAACTGCAGTCTCAATGATAAACTATTTTTTAAAAGAGATATTCTTGAAGTGAAATTTGTTCTTTTATTTTTCTCTTGCAATTCCAAATGGTGTACATAATGAGATTATTAATTTTGGAGTAGAATTTATTCAGACCACATAGTGTTCATCTTCATAGTATAGTATTATAGACGGAGCGGGCGATCGAATAGAAGGTCTGGTGATATAGGTCACCGGATTTTAGGAATTTGAATCAATAGAGGTCAGTGAGGGCTACTTTTTATTATACTATGTCAAAATCCGAGGACTTCGAGATCGATTTTTAGAACGATTTGAAGTGTTAAATTTTTGACCCTTAGCATCGGTTATAGGTTCTCGTCTGTGGTTGGTAAAATTATGATCACTATCAACCCTCGATGTAGACCAACCCTACTTGAAACACGCTCGCATTTACAAAATAAAATTTTCTGTGTTTGAAGGGTTGTTTTACCTCTTTATTCGATTCCTTCCTCGGAAAAACATTCCTTAATAGGTAAGGTTAATTTTTAGGTCTACTACATTAGTAGAATTTTAGTTATATATTTTTTCTTGAATTACCTTGCTCCGGCTTTTACAATATTTAGTTTTGGTCCAAACTCAAACAATACATAAACAATTTTAGAACGACTGGTTGAGTTTTTGGAACCGAGGAATTTTTGGGCGCTTATTTGTATTCATTAAAGTTTCGTTCCAAGGGATTTTTTGGGAGGCTTCCGGAATTGTCTGGATGTGGGAACATTGTCCAAAAGATCAAAAAGCGATATTTACGGTTCCACTGATACGCAGTCTATGGTCGTCCAACCTGGCCAAATCTTAGTATCAAGATTCCAGTCTGCTAAGGATGTTCGAAGAAACCAGCTCAACTTTAGTTTTTGAAAATCGGATGAATAGACTTGGAGATTTTTACCAGATTCATAGCGGATTTCCTTAGCCAATTGTCCAAGTGGACAAAAGCTTTTCTCCAACTTTTTTGAATTCTGGTACGTTAGGCCAAAAGCCGAAGGACGTTTGGTTGAAAGCCGATTGGCCGAATGGGACGTTTGACCGAAAGCCGAGTGGGACGTTTGGGCGAATTTTATTCATTTAGAAATTTTGATTGTTCGTTAGAATTTATTCGAAAAAAGGGAAAACTTCTTGGGAAATAATTCAAATTTGTTAGAAATGGTAAGAAAACAGGGAAATTTCTTGTGAATTATTTAAATCCGACCGACCACGGCATTTGACCGAACGACCGTTTTATAGAATTTATTGGTTGTGGCTCATTCGGTCGAATACCTAACGGCCGAACGACGTTTGGCCGAATACCGAACAGTGGAATGACCGAATTAAAAAAAATAATGGGCCTAAAATTAGGTTAATATTTTTTAAAAAAGAGTACGCAAATAATCATAATTGAAAAATATTCTGTACATTTTAAAACT
Organism: Mochlonyx cinctipes; assembly: GCA_001014845.1. NCBI lineage: Eukaryota > Metazoa > Arthropoda > Insecta > Diptera > Chaoboridae > Mochlonyx > Mochlonyx cinctipes. The sequence continues at coordinate 2,427 of JXPH01009519.1, read as the reverse complement.
TGCATATATTTTTCTAAAGAAGAAAAATACCCTTAAACAGGGCTTCGCTTAGAAATAAATTTTAAATTTTTCTAAAGAAGGGAAAAACAACAAACGACCATCATTGGGGATTTCCTTAGCCGATTGTCGAAATGGACAAAAATCTTTCTCCAACTTTTTTCTGCTAAACTTCAACATCATGATTGATTCTGGTACTGGAAAAAATACTTGGGATATATGAAAGACTGTAAAACGTGCCCCAAAATCGTCCTGAATATGGGATTTTGTCCAAACTTTCTGAAATCATCGAAAAACTTGTCTACTTATTCATAAATTATTTTTTTAACGTGCGTGGAAAAGACGGTTTTTAATGCCAGTATATTTTCGATTTTTGTTCGACCAATATACAGGGTGTTCCGGGGTAGATATGCAAATCCTTTGCTGGGTGATAGGGGGCTCAAAAACAAACAGATGTTGTACACTGTACAGGAATGTTTCCGTTAATTGGAAGTCGCTCGGAACCGGCTTCCAATTAAAAAGAAGAAATTACATTGATCAAGATACATAGCAGAGAAATTAATTTTTCCTCGTTAATTGGAATTTCGTCCAATTAACGAGAAAATTCCATAGAAAATTCGTTATTAACGGAGGTTCCAATTAACGGGAATAGACCCGTATTGTATTTTTTCCGGTCAACCGCCTACCCATCCCTGGTCATAAATTGAGACTAGAAAAAACTATCTAAATCCACTAGGTTAAAATTGAAACATTATTTAATTTCTAGTGTTCACTTCAAGAGGGATCTCAAAATTTTTAGAATCGGTTGAAAGATAAAGCGTTTTTGCATAATATAATGTATCAAATTCTGTTTTACAAACTCGAATAGTGGATTGGAAAAATATTGTGGTTGTGGTGATATA